>BSBK01002665.1:290000-322500 GCA_027943335.1 Chamaecyparis obtusa
GCCCGCGAGCGCCGCTCGGCTCGACGAGCTCGATGGGGATCCCGTCCGCGGGCGAGCTGGGCGTGGCTACACGTATGACCCGAATGTAATTTTTTTTTTTTTTTTTTTTTTTTTTTAACTCTGGTTTTTTCGTTCTTATCCTCGTACGGAGCCTCCTTTGTTCATTTTTTTCCCGCGAGTTTCGACCCCGCCCGGGAGCGAGCTCGGCGCCGATCCCGCCCCGCCGCTCCCCGGAGAGCTCGACCGGTTCGGTTCCGCTCGGATCGGACCCCGCCCGCGAGCGCCGCTCGGCTCGACGAGCTCGATGGGGATCCCGTCCGCGGGCGAGCTGGGCGTGGCTACACGTATGACCCGAATGTAATTTTTTTTTTTTAATTTTTTTTTTAACTCTGGTTTTTTCGTTCTTATCCTCGTACGGAGCCTCCTTTGTTCATTTTTTTTCCGCGAGTTTCGACCCCGCCCGGGAGCGAGCTCGGCGCCGATCCCGCCCCGCCGCTCCCCGGAGAGCTCGACCGGTTCGGTTCCGCTCGGATCGGACCCCGCCCGCGAGCGCCGCTCGGCTCGACGAGCTCGATGGGGATCCCGTCCGCGGGCGAGCTGGGCGTGGCTACACGTATGACGCGAATGTATTTTTTTTTTTTTTTTTTTTTTTTTTAACTCTGGTTTTTTCGTTCTTATCCTCGTACGGAGCCTCCTTTGTTCATTTTTTTTCCGCGAGTTTCGACCCCGCCCCGGAGCGAGCTCGGCGCGATCCCGCCCCGCCGCTCCCCGGAGAGCTCGACCGGTTCGGTTCCGCTCGGATCGGACCCCGCCCGCGAGCGCCGCTCGGCTCGACGAGCTCGATGGGGATCCCGTCCGCGGGCGAGCTGGGCGTGGCTACACGTATGACCCGAATGTAATTTTTTTTTTTTTTTTTTTTTTAACTCTGGTTTTTTCGTTCTTATCCTCGTACGGAGCCTCCTTTGTTCATTTTTTTTCCGCGAGTTTCGACCCCGCCCGGGAGCGAGCTCGGCGCCGATCCCGCCCCGCCGCTCCCCGGAGAGCTCGACCGGTTCGGTTCCGCTCGGATCGGACCCCGCCCGCGAGCGCCGCTCGGCTCGACGAGCTCGATGGGGATCCCGTCCGCGGGCGAGCTGGGCGTGGCTACACGTATGACCCGAATGTAATTTTTTTTTTTTTTTTTTTAAAACTCTGGTTTTTTCGTTCTTATCCTCGTACGGAGCCTCCTTTGTTCATTTTTTTTCCGCGAGTTTCGACCCCGCCCCGGAGCGAGCTCGGCGCCGATCCCGCCCCGCCGCTCCCCGGAGAGCTCGACCGGTTCGGTTCCGCTCGGATCGGACCCCGCCCGCGAGCGCCGCTCGGCTCGACGAGCTCGATGGGGATCCCGTCCGCGGGCGAGCTGGGCGTGGCTACACGTATGACCCGAAAGTTTTTTTTTTTTTTTTTTTTTTTTTTTTTTTTTAACTCTGGTTTTTTCGTTCTTATCCTCGTACGGGGCCTCCTTTGTTCATTTTTTTTCCGCGAGTTTCGACCCCGCCCGAGAGCGAGCTCGGCGCCGATCCCGCCCCGCCGCTCCCCGGAGAGCTCGACCGGTTCGGTTCCGCTCGGATCGGACCCCGCCCGCGAGCGCCGCTCGGCTCGACGAGCTCGATGGGGATCCCGTCCGCGGGCGAGCTGGGCGTGGCTACACGTATGACCCGAATGTAATTTTTTTTTTTTTTTTTTTTTTTAACTCTGGTTTTTTCGTTCTTATCCTCGTACGGAGCCTCCTTTGTTCATTTTTTTTCCGCGAGTTTCGACCCCGCCCGGGAGCGAGCTCGGCGCCGATCCCGCCCCGCCGCTCCCCGGAGAGCTCGACCGGTTCGGTTCCGCTCCGATCGGACCCCGCCCGCGAGCGCCGCTCGGCTCGACGAGCTCGATGGGGATCCCGTCCGCGGGCGAGCTGGGCGTGGCTACACGTATGACCCGAATGTAATTTTTTTTTTTTTTTTTTTTTTTTTTTTTAACTCTGGTTTTTTCGTTCTTATCCTCGTACGGAGCCTCCTTTGTTCATTTTTTTCCCGCGAGTTTCGACCCCGCCCGGGAGCGAGCTCGGCGCCGATCCCGCCCCGCCGCTCCCCGGAGAGCTCGACCGGTTCGGTTCCGCTCGGATCGGACCCCGCCCGCGAGCGCCGCTCGGCTCGACGAGCTCGATGGGGATCCCGTCCGCGGGCGAGCTGGGCGTGGCTACACGTATGACCCGAATGTAATTTTTTTTTTTTTTTTTTTTTAAAACTCTGGTTTTTTCGTTCTTATCCTCGTACGGAGCCTCCTTTGTTCATTTTTTTTCCGCGAGTTTCGACCCCGCCCGGGAGCGAGCTCGGCGCCGATCCCGCCCCGCCGCTCCCCGGAGAGCTCGACCGGTTCGGTTCCGCTCGGATCGGACCCCGCCCGCGAGCGCCGCTCGGCTCGACGAGCTCGATGGGGATCCCGTCCGCGGGCGAGCTGGGCGTGGCTACACGTATGACCCGAATGTAATTTTTTTTTTTTTTTTTTTTTTTTTTTAACTCTGGTTTTTTCGTTCTTATCCTCGTACGGAGCCTCCTTTGTTCATTTTTTTTCCGCGAGTTTCGACCCCGCCCGGGAGCGAGCTCGGCGCCGATCCCGCCTCGCCGCTCCCCGGAGAGCTCGACCGGTTCGGTTCCGCTCGGATCGGACCCCGCCCGCGAGCGCCGCTCGGCTCGACGAGCTCGATGGGGATCCCGTCCGCGGGCGAGCTGGGCGTGGCTACACGTATGACCCGAATGTAATTTTTTTTTTTTAATTTTTTTTTTAACTCTGGTTTTTTCGTTCTTATCCTCGTACGGAGCCTCCTTTGTTCATTTTTTTTCCGCGAGTTTCGACCCCGCCCGGGAGCGAGCTCGGCGCCGATCCCGCCCCGCCGCTCCCCGGAGAGCTCGACCGGTTCGGTTCCGCTCGGATCGGACCCCGCCCGCGAGCGCCGCTCGGCTCGACGAGCTCGATGGGGATCCCGTCCGCGGGCGAGCTGGGCGTGGCTACACGTATGACGCGAATGTATTTTTTTTTTTTTTTTTTTTTTTTTTAACTCTGGTTTTTTCGTTCTTATCCTCGTACGGAGCCTCCTTTGTTCATTTTTTTTCCGCGAGTTTCGACCCCGCCCCGGAGCGAGCTCGGCGCCGATCCCGCCCCGCCGCTCCCCGGAGAGCTCGACCGGTTCGGTTCCGCTCGGATCGGACCCCGCCCGCGAGCGCCGCTCGGCTCGACGAGCTCGATGGGGATCCCGTCCGCGGGCGAGCTGGGCGTGGCTACACGTATGACCCGAAAGTAATTTTTTTTTTTTTTTTTTTTTTTTTTAACTCTGGTTTTTTCGTTCTTATCCTCGTACGGGGCCTCCTTTGTTCATTTTTTTTCCGCGAGTTTCGACCCCGCCCGGGAGCGAGCTCGGCGCCGATCCCGCCCCGCCGCTCCCCGGAGAGCTCGACCGGTTCGGTTCCGCTCGGATCGGACCCCGCCCGCGAGCGCCGCTCGGCTCGACGAGCTCGATGGGGATCCCGTCCGCGGGCGAGCTGGGCGTGGCTACACGTATGACCCGAATGTAATTTTTTTTTTTTTTTTTTTTTTTTTTTAACTCTGGTTTTTTCGTTCTTATCCTCGTACGGAGCCTCCTTTGTTCATTTTTTTTCCGCGAGTTTCGACCCCGCCCGGGAGCGAGCTCGGCGCCGATCCCGCCCCGCCGCTCCCCGGAGAGCTCGACCGGTTCGGTTCCGCTCGGATCGGACCCCGCCCGCGAGCGCCGCTCGGCTCGACGAGCTCGATGGGGATCCCGTCCGCGGGCGAGCTGGGCGTGGCTACACGTATGACGCGAATGTATTTTTTTTTTTTTTTTTTTTTTTTTTTAACTCTGGTTTTTTCGTTCTTATCCTCGTACGGAGCCTCCTTTGTTCATTTTTTTTCCGCGAGTTTCGACCCCGCCCGGGAGCGAGCTCGGCGCCGATCCCGCCCCGCCGCTCCCCGGAGAGCTCGACCGGTTCGGTTCCGCTCGGATCGGACCCCGCCCGCGAGCGCCGCTCGGCTCGACGAGCTCGATGGGGATCCCGTCCGCGGGC
Source organism: Chamaecyparis obtusa (assembly GCA_027943335.1). NCBI lineage: Eukaryota > Viridiplantae > Streptophyta > Pinopsida > Cupressales > Cupressaceae > Chamaecyparis > Chamaecyparis obtusa. The sequence continues at coordinate 294,107 of BSBK01002665.1, forward strand.
GAGCTGGGCGTGGCTACACGTATGACCCGAATGTAATTTTTTTTTTTTTTTTTTTTTTAACTCTGGTTTTTTCGTTCTTATCCTCGTACGGAGCCTCCTTTGTTCATTTTTTTTCCGCGAGTTTCGACCCCGCCCGGGAGCGAGCTCGGCGCCGATCCTGCCCCGCCGCTCCCCGGAGAGCTCGACCGGTTCGGTTCCGCTCGGATCGGACCCCGCCCGCGAGCGCCGCTCGGCTCGACGAGCTCGAATGGGATCCCGTCCGCGGGCGAGCTGGGCGTGGCTACACGTATGACCCGAATGTAATTTTTTTTTTTTTTTTTTTTTTTTTTAACTCTGGTTTTTTCGTTCTTATCCTCGTACGGAGCCTCCTTTGTTCATTTTTTTTCCGCGAGTTTCGACCCCGCCCGGGAGCGAGCTCGGCGCCGATCCCGCCTCGCCGCTCCCCGGAGAGCTCGACCGGTTCGGTTCCGCTCGGATCGGACCCCGCCCGCGAGCGCCGCTCGGCTCGACGAGCTCGATGGGGATCCCGTCCGCGGGCGAGCTGGGCGTGGCTACACGTATGACCCGAATGTAATTTTTTTTTTTTAATTTTTTTTTAAACTCTGGTTTTTTCGTTCTTATCCTCGTACGGAGCCTCCTTTGTTCATTTTTTTTCCGCGAGTTTCGACCCCGCCCGGGAGCGAGCTCGGCGCCGATCCCGCCCCGCCGCTCCCCGGAGAGCTCGACCGGTTCGGTTCCGCTCGGATCGGACCCCGCCCGCGAGCGCCGCTCGGCTCGACGAGCTCGATGGGGATCCCGTCCGCGGGCGAGCTGGGCGTGGCTACACGTATGACGCGAATGTATTTTTTTTTTTTTTTTTTTTTTTTTTTAACTCTGGTTTTTTCGTTCTTATCCTCGTACGGAGCCTCCTTTGTTCATTTTTTTTCCGCGAGTTTCGACCCCGCCCCGGAGCGAGCTCGGCGCCGATCCCGCCCCGCCGCTCCCCGGAGAGCTCGACCGGTTCGGTTCCGCTCGGATCGGACCCCGCCCGCGAGCGCCGCTCGGCTCGACGAGCTCGATGGGGATCCCGTCCGCGGGCGAGCTGGGCGTGGCTACACGTATGACCCGAAAGTAATTTTTTTTTTTTTTTTTTTTTTTTTTTTAATTTAACTCTGGTTTTTTCGTTCTTATCCTCGTACGGGGCCTCCTTTGTTCATTTTTTTTCCGCGAGTTTCGACCCCGCCCGGGAGCGAGCTCGGCGCCGATCCCGCCCCGCCGCTCCCCGGAGAGCTCGACCGGTTCGGTTCCGCTCGGCTTGATCAGCTCTGGTCGCTAGATCACTTGACAAAATTAGGTCAACAGGCAGATCAACTCGGGTCACCAACTAGATCAACTCAGGTCGCAAACTAGATCATCTCGGGTGGCTAGATCAACTCTGCTCGCTAGTCGGTAACTCATACTGCCATAATAAATTAGGTCACTACAACGACTCTGGTCGCTCGGTCGACTAAGGTGACTCAGGTCACTGGGTGGACTTGGTCGACTCGGTCGACTCGATCGACTCGGGTCACCGAGTTGACTCAGGTAGCCAAATCGACTCAGGTCGAGTCAGTCACCTGACCGACCCGGTCGACTCGGGTCGACGCAGTCAACTTGAGTCAACTCAGTTGACTTGGATCACCGGGTCGACTAGGGTGACTTAGGTCGACTCAGCTGACTCGGTTGACTCAGGTCGACTCAAGTCGACTTGGGTTGTCGGATCTACTCGGGCCTCTAGATTGCACGGGTCACTAGATCAACTCAAGTTGCTAGCGAGATCAGCTCAGGTCACCACACAGGTAACCAACTAGATCAACTCGGGTCACTAGATCAGCTTGGGTCACCAGCTAGATCAGCTCTAGTCGCTAGATCACCTGACAAAATCAGGTCACTAACTAGATCAGCCTGGGTCACCAACCATTTCATCTTAGGTCGCCAACTAGATCAGCTTAGGTCGCTAACTAGATCAACTCAGGTCGCCAGATCAGCTCTGGTTGCCAGCCAAAAACTTTGACTGCCATAATAAATTGGGTCACCACAGCGACTCGGGTCACCAGGTCGACTCGGTTGACTCGGGTCACCAGGTCGACTTGGTTGAATCAGGTCACTGGGTCGACTCGGTCGACTCGATGGACTTGGGTCACCAGGTCGACTTGGTTGACTCAGGTCACCGGGTCGACTCAGTCACCTGACTGACTCGGTCGACTCGGGATGACTCAGTTGACTCAGGTCATCGGATCGACTCGAGTCACCAAGTTGACTCGGGTCACCGGGTCGACTTGGGTTGTCAGATCGACTCGGGCCTCTGGATCAGTACGGGTCACTGGATCAACTCAAGTCGCTAGCGAGATCAACTCAGGTCACCACACGGGTCGCCAACTAGATCAACTCACATCGCCAGATCAGCTTGGGTCACCAACCAGATCAACTCTGGTCGCTAGATCACCTGACAAACTTAAGTCACCAGCCAGATTAGCTTAGGTCACCAGCCAGTAACTCTGACTACCATAATAAATTAGGTCACCACAGTGACTCAGGTAACTGGGTTGACTCAGTCGACTCAGGTCGACTCAGTTGACTCAGGTCACCGGGTCGACTCGATCGACTCAGTTGACTCGATTCACCGGGTTGACTTAGGTTACTGGGTTGACACGATCGACTCAGTTGACTCAGGTCATTGGGTGGACTCCGTTGACTTAATCGACTCAGGTCACCGGGTTGACTCAGTCACCTGACTGACTCGGGTCGACTTGGTTGACTCGGGTCACAAGGTCGACTTGGTTGACTCGGGTCATCAGGTCGACTTGGTTGATTCGGGTCATCGGGTCGACTCGGTTGAGTCGGGTCACCAGGTCGACTCAGGTCGACTTGGGTTACCAGATCGACTCAGGCCTCTGGATCAGGATGGGTTACTGGATCAACTCAAGTTGCTAGCAAGATCAACTTAGGTCACCACACGGGTCACCAACTAGATCAACTCTGGTCGCCAGATTAGCTTGGGTCACCAACCAGATCAACTCTGGTCTCCAGATCACCTAACAAAATTAGGTCACTAGCAACTTGGGTCACTGGGTCGACTCAATTGACTCAGGTCACCGGGTGAACTCGGTCGACTCAGTTGACTCGGGTCACCGGGTCGACTCGGTTGACTCGGGTCATTGGGTCGACTCGGTCGAGTCAGGTCACCAGGTCGACTCGATCGAGTCGGGTCATCGGGTCGACTCAGGTCGTCGGGTTGACTCAGGTCAACTCGGTTGACTCAGGTCACCGGGTCGACTCGGTTGACTTGGGTCACCGCATCGACTTGGTTGACTCAGGTCACTGCGTCGACTCGGTTGACTCGGGTCATCGGGTTGACTCGGTTGACTCGGGTCATCGGGTCGACTCGGTTGACTCAGGTCACTGGGTTGACTCAATTGACTCAGGTCACTGGGTCGACTCGGTTGACTCGGGTCACCGAGTCAACTCGAATCGACTTGGGTTGCCGGATCGACTCAGGCCTCTAGATTGGGATGGGTCACTAGATCAACACAAGTCGCTAGTGAGATCAACTCAGGTCACCACACGGGTCACCAACTAGATCAACTCAGGTCACCAAATCAGATTGGGTCACTAGCCAGATCAGCTCTGGTCGCCAGATCACCTCACAAAATTAGGTCGACAGCCAAATCAGCTTAGGTTGCCAACTAGATCAATTCAGGTCACCAGATCAGCTCTAGTCACCAGCCAGTAACTCTGACTGCCATAATAAATTAGGTCACCATAGTGACTCAGGTCGCTGGGTCGACTCGATCGACTCGGGTCACCAGGTCAACTCGGTTGACACGGGTCACTGGGTCGACTCGGTCGACTCTGTTGACTCGAGTCACCGGGTTGACTCGGTCGACTCAGGTCACTAGGTCGACTTAGGTCGACTCAGTCACCTGACTGACTCGGTCGACTTGGGTCGACTTGGTTGCCTCGAGTCATCGTGTTAACTCAGTTGACTCAGGTCATCGGGTCAACTCAGTTGACTCCGGTCATTGGGTCAACTCAGTTGACTCAAGTCATCAGGTCAACTTAGTTGACTCAGGTCACTGGGTCGAGTCGGTCGACGCGGTTGACTCAGGTCACCAGGTCGACTTGGGTTGCCGGATCGACTCGGGCCTCTAGATCAAGATGGATCATCGGGTCAACTCAAGTTACTAGCGAGATCAACTCAGGTCACCACATGGGTCGCCAACTAGATCAACTTGGGTCACCAGATTAGCTTGGGTCACCAGCTAGATCAGCTCTGGTCGCCATATCAGCTTATGTCACCAACTAGATCAACTCAGGTCGCCAGCCAATAACTTTGACTGCCATAATAAATTGGGTCACCATAGTGACTCGGGTCGCTAGGTCAACTTGGTTGACTCAGGTCATAGGGTCGACTCGGTTGACTCAGTTGACTCAGGTCATTGGGTCGACTCAGTTGACTCATGTCACTGGGTCGACTCGAGTCACCAGGTCGACTCGGTTGACTCAGGTCACTAGGTCGACTCGGGTCAACTCAGTCACCTTACTAACTTAGGTAGACTTGGTTGACTTGGGTCACCAGGTCAACTTAGGTCATCAGGTCAACACGGTTGACTCAGGTCACTAGGTCAACTCTGTCGACTCAGGTCACCAAGTCAGCTGGGTCGACTTAGTCAACTCTGGTCACCGGGTCGACTCAGTTGATTCGAGTCACCGGGTCACTGGGTCGACTCGGTTGGCTCGGGTCATCGAGTTGACCAGGTTGACTCGGGTCACTGGGTCGACTCGGTGGACTCGAGTCGACTCGATTGACTCAGGTCGAGTTGGGTTGCCGGCTCGACTCGGGCCTCTGGATCGGGATGGGTCACTGGATCAACTCAAGTCGCTAGCGAGATCAACTCAGGTCACCACACGGATCACCAACTAGATTTACTCAGGTCGCCATATCAGCTTGGGTCACCAACCAGATCAGCTCTTGTCACCAGATCACCTGACAAAATTAGTTCACCAACCAGATCAGGTTAGGTCACCAATTAGATCAACTCAGGTCGCTAGATTAGCTCTGGTCGCCAGTGAGTAACTCCGACTGCCATAATAAATTGGGTCACCACAAAAACCCTGGTCGCTGGGTCGACTCAGTCAACTCAGTCAACTTGATCAACTCGGGTCACCGGGTCAACTCGGGTCATCGGGTCAACTCGGGTCACTGGGTCGACTCGGTCGACGTGGGTCACCGAGTCGACTTGGGTTGCCGAATCAACTTAGGCCTCGAGTCGACTTGGGTTGACACGGGTCGACCTAGTCGACTCAGGTCACTAGGTTGACTCAATTGATTCAGGTCACTAGGTCAACTCAGTCGACTCTGGTTTACTCGGGTCGACTCGGTCACCTGACCGACTCGGGACACCACGTCGACTCAGTCGACTCGGTTGACTCGGGTCATCGAGTCGACTCGGTTGACTCGGGTCATCGAGTCGACTCGGTTGACTCAGGTCACTCGGTCAACTCGATAGACTCGGGTCACCGAGTCGACTTGGGTTGCCGGATTGACTCAGGCCTCTGGATCAGGACGGGTCACTGGATCAACTCAAATCGCTAGCAAGATCAACTCAGGTCACCACACGGGTCGCCAACTAGATCAACTTGAGTCACCAAATCAACTTGGGTCACCAGCCAGATCAGCTCTGGTCTCCAGATGACCTGACAAAATTAGGTCACTAGCCAGATCAGCTTAGGTCACCCACTAGATCAATTCAGGTTGCCAGCTCAGCTCTGGTCGCCAGCTAGTAACTTTAACTGCCATAATAAATTAGGTCACCACAGCGACTTGGGTCACTGGGTCGACTCAGTTGACTCGGGTCATCGGGTCAACTCGGTCGACTCAGTTGACTTGGGTCACCAGGTCGACTCGGTTGACTCGAGTCATTGGGTCGACTCAGTTGACTCGGGTCACTGGGTCGACTCAATTGAGTCAGGTCACTGGGTCGACTCGGTCAACTTAGGTCATCGGGTCGACTCAGTCACCTAACCGACTCGGTCGACTCAGGTCGACTCGGATCACCGGGTTGAATCGATCGACTTGGTTGACTCGGGTCACCGCGTCAACTCAGTTGACTCGGGTCGACTCGGTTGACTCAGGTCACTGGGTTGACTCAGTTGACTCAGGTCACCGGGTCGACTCGATTGACTCAGGTCACCGGGTCGACTCGGGTCACCGGGTCAACTCGGTTGACTCGGATGATCGAGTCGACTCGGTCGACTCGGATCGACTTGGGTTGTTGGATCAACTCAAGCCTCTAGATCAGGATGGGTCACTAGATCAACACAAGTCGCTAGCGAGATCAACTCAGGTCACCACACAGGTCGCCAACTAGATCAACTCGAGTCGCCAGATCAGATTGGGTCACCAGCCAGATCAGCTCTGGTTGCTAGATCACCTCACAAAATTAGGTCGACAGCCAAATTAGCTCTGGTCACTAGATCACCTCACAAAATTAGGTCGACAACCAGATCAGCTTAGGTTGCCAACTAGATCAATTCAGGTCGCTAGATCAACTCTGGTCGCTAGCCAATAACTTTGACTGCCATAATAAATTGGGTCACCACAGCGACTCGGGTCGCTGGGTCGACTCGGTCGAGTCGGGTCACTGGGTCGACTTGGTTGACTTAGGTCACTAGGTCAACTCGATCGACTCAGTTGACTCAGGTCACCGGGTTGACTCGGTTGACTCAAGTCACCGGGTCGACTTAGGTCGACTCGGTTGACTTGGGTCACCAGGTCGACTCAATTGACTCAGGTCATCGGGTCAACTCAGTTGACTCAGGTCATCGAGTCGACTCGATCGACTCGGGTCACTAGGTTGACTCGGTCGACGCGGTTGACTCAAGTCACCGGGTTGACTTGGGTTGCCGGATCGACTTAGGCCTCTAAATCGGGATGAGTCACTTGGTCAACTCAAGTCGCTAGCGAGATCAACTCAGGTCACCACACGGGTCGCCAACTAGATCAACTCAGGTCGCCAGATCAGCTTGGGTCACCAGCTAGATCAGCTCTGGTCACCAGATCACCTAACAAAATTAGGTCACCAGCCAGATCAGCTTATGTCACCAACTAGATCAACTCGGGTCGCCAGCCAGTAACTTCGACTGCCATAATAAATTGGGTCACCACAGTGACTCAGGTCGCTGGGTCGACTCGGTTGACTCAGGTCACAGGGTCGACTCGGTTGACTCAAGTCATCGGGTCGACTCGGTTGACTCATGTCACTGGGTCAACTCAGGTCACCGGGTCGACTTAGTTGACTTAGGTCACCAGGTCGACTCAGTTGACTCAGGTCACCGAGTCGACTCGGGTCGACTCAGTCACCTTACTGACTTAGGTCAACTTGGTTGACTCAGGTCACCATGTCAACTCAGGTCATTGGGTTGACACGGTTGACTCGGGTCACTGGGTTAACTCTATCGACTCGGTTGACTCGGGTCACCGAGTCGACTCAGTCGACTCTGGTCACCGGGTCGACTTGGTTGATTCGGGTCACCGGGTCACTGGTCGACTCGGTTGGCTCGGGTCATCGGGTCGACTCGGGTCACTGGGTCGACTCGGTTGACTCAGGTCGACTGGGTCGACTTAGTCAACTCTAGTCACCGGGTCGACTCGGTTGATTCGGGTCACCGGGTCACTAGGTCGACTCGGTTGGCTCGGGTCATCGGGTCGACTCAGGTCACTGGGTCGACTCGGTTGACTCAGGTCGACTGGGTCGACTTAGTCGACTCTGGTCACCGGGTCGACTCGGTTGATTCAGGTCACCGGGTCACCGAGTCGACTCGGTTGGCTCAGGTCATCAGGTCGACTCGGTTGACTCGGGTTGCTAGCTCGACTTGGGTTGCTGGCTCGACTCGAGCCTCTAGATCGAGACGGGTCATTGGATCAACTCAAGTCGCTAGCGAGATCAACTCAGGTCACCACATGGGTCGGCAACTAGATTTACTCGAGTCACCATATCAGCTTGGGTCACCAACCAGATCAGCTCTTATCGCCAGATCACCTGACAAAATTAGTTCACCAGCCAGATCAGGTTAGGTCGCTAACTAGATCAACTCGGGGTGCTAGATCAGCTCTAGTCGCCAGTGAGTAACTCTGACTACCATAATAAATTAGGCCACCATAAAAACCCCGGTCGCTGGGTCGACTTGGTTGACTCAGGTCACCGGGTCGACTCAGTTGACTCGGGTCATTGGGTCGACTCGGTCAACTCGGGTCACCGGGTCGACTCGGGTCATCGGGTCACTGGGTCGACTCGGGTCACCGAGTCGACTTGGGTTGCTGGATTGACTCAAGCCTCGAGTCGACTTGGGTTGACACGGGTCGACCTAGTCAACTCAGGTCACCGGGTCGACTCAATTGATTCAGGTCACTAGGTTGACTCAGTCGACTCTGGTTGACTCGGGTCGACTTAGTCACCTGACCGACTCAGTTGACTCGGGTCACCACGTTGACTCGGTCGACTCGGTTGACTCAGGTCGACTCAGTTGACTCGGGTCATCGGGTCGACTCAGTTGACTCAGGTCACTCGGTCGATTCGGTTGACTCGGGTCACTTGGTCAACTCGGGTCGACTTAATCACCTGACTGACTTAGGTCGACTTAGTTGACTCGGGTCACCAGGTCGACTCAGTTGACTCAGGTCACTGGGTCAACTCTGTCGACTCAGGTCACCAGGTCGACTGGGTCAACTCAGTCGACTCAGGTCACCGGGTCGACTCAGTCACTTGACCGACTCGGTTGATTCGGGTCACTGGGTCGACTCGGTTGACTCAAGTCACTGGGTCGACTCGATTGACTCGGGTCGACTCGAGTGACTCAGGTCACCGGGTCAACTCGGGTTGACTCGGGCCTCTAGATCAGGAGGGGTCATTGGATCAACTCAAGTTTCTAGCGAGATCAACTCAAGTCACCACACGGGTCCCCAACTAGATTTACTCAGGTCACCATATCAGCTTGGGTCACCAGCCAAATCAACTCTTGTCGCCAAATCACCTGACAAAATTAGTTCGCCAGCTAGATCAGGTTAGGTCGCCAACTAGATCAACTCGGGTTGCTAGATCAGCTCTGGTCGCCAATGAGTAACTCCAACTGCCATAATAAATTAGGTCACCACAGAAACCCCAGTCGCTGGGTCGACTCGGGTCGACTCGATTGACTCGGGTCATTGGGTCGACTCGGTCAACTCGGGTCACCGGGTCGACTCGGTTGACTCAGGTCATCAGGTCGACTTGGGTCACTGGGTCGACTCGGGTCACCGAGTCGACTTGGGTTGCTGGATCGACTCAGGCCTCAAGTTGACTTGGGTTGACACGGGTCGACCTAGTCTACTAAGGTCTCCTGGTCGACTCGGGTCGACTCAATCGATTCAGGTCACTGGGTCGACTCAATCACCTGACTGACTCGGTCATCTCAGGTCACCATGTCGACTCGATTGACTCTTGTCATCGGGTTGACTCAGTTGACTCAGGTCACTGGGTCAACCGATTGACTCAGGTCACTGGGTCGACTCGGTCACCACACGGGTCACCAACTAGATCAAGTTAGGTAGCTAGCGAGATCAACTCAGGTCACCACACTGGTCCCCAACTAGATCAACTCGGATCGCCAGATCAGCTTGGGTCACCAGCCAGATCAGCTGTGGTCGCCAGATCAGCTTGGGTCACCACATTGACTCAGGTCGCCACATTACTTGGCCAACTCGGGTCACCAGCCAGATCAACTCAGGTGACTCGGTTGACTCAGGTTATCGGGTCGACTCGGGTCGACTTGGGTTGCCAGATCAACTCGGGCCTCGAGTCGACTTGGGTTGACTTGGGTCACCAGGTCGATGCGGGTTGTCAGGTCAACACGAGTCACCGGTTCGACATGGGTCGCCAGTTTGACACGGGTCACTGGGTCGACACGGGTCACTGGGTCGACGCGAGTCACTGGGTCGACGCGGGTCACTAGGTCGACGCAGGTCGCTGGGTTGACTCGGGTCGTCAAGTTGACTCGGGTCGCCGGGTCAACTCAGGTTATTGGATCGACTCGGGTCTCTAGATCAGGACAGGTCACTTGATCAACTCGGGTCACCACATGAGTCACCAATTAGATCAACTCAGGTCACCAGATCAGCTTGGGTCACTAGCCAAATCTGCTCTGGTCGCCAAATCACCTAACCGACTCGGGTCGCCAGCCAGATCAGCTTGGGTCACCACATCACCTGGCCAACTCGGTTCGCCAGATCAACTCAGGACACGACATCGACTCAGGTAGTTAGCTAGATCATCTCAGATCACCAGATCGCCCGATGAACTCAGGTCGGGTGGGGTCTCTAGATCGAGTCGAGTCACCAGATCAAGTCGGGTCCCGAGCCAGATCAACTCAGGTCACCACATCGACTCGGGTCACCAGCCAGATTAGGTCAGGTCACTAGATAGCCTGACCTACTTAGATCTCCAGTGAGTCTGTCCACTTTTTGAATGATTGACCCATACTCCTCTTCAAGTATTATCATAGTCAAGTCTCCGCTTCTAGCTCGACAATAAGAAGGGCGTGACTCCATGTATGGCCTGAGTGATTTTTTTTTAACTCTGGTTTTTTCATTCTTTTTGTCGTAGGGAGCCTCCTTTGTCTATTTTTTTTACAACTTTTGACCTCGCTCACGATCAAGCTAGGCCAACTCATTTAAACTTGGATCGCATAAATCTAATATGCACAATAGTAATGTTGATGAGTATGCAAACACATCAATGAAGTCATCTCAGTATGTCAAGTCCCCCAACTTAGATCACTCGAGTCGCATAAGTAACTCAGATAGCCATAATAAATTAGGTCACCATAGTGACTCGGGTCACTAGGTCGACTCAGGTCACGGGGTCGACTCGGGTCATCAAGTCAACTCAGGTTGCTGGGTTGACATAGCCGAATCGACTCAGGTCTTTGGATCGGGACGGGTCACTTGATCAACTCGTGTCGCTAGCCAAATCAACTTAGGTCATCACATGGGTCGCCAACTAGATCAACTCGGGTCGCTAGATCAGCTCTGGTCACCAGATCACCTGACCAACTTAGGTCGCCAACCAAATCAGCCTTGATCGCCACATTGACTCAGGTTGCCACATCACCTAGCCAACTTGGGTCGCCAGCCAGATCAACTCGAGTTGCCAGATCGACTCGGGACACCACATCGACTCAGGTAGTCAGCTAGATCATCTTGGATCCCTAGATCGCTCGATGAACTCAACTCAGGTGGGGTCTCTAGATCAAGTCGGGTCACCAGATCAAGTCGGGTCCTGAGCTAGATCAACTTAGGTCACCACATCGACTTAGGTCACCAGCCAGATCAGGTCCCTAGCCAGATCAACTCAGGTCACCACATCCAATATGCACAATAGTAATGCTGATGAGTATGCAAACTCATCAATGAAGTCATCTCAGTATGCCAAGTTGTCAAGTCCTCCAACTTAGATCAGTCGAGTCGCATAAGTAACTCCAACTACCATAATAAACTTAGATCACTCAGGTCGTTAGGTCGACTCGGGTTGCCGGCTTGACTCGGGTCTCTAGATCGCGATAGGTCGCTGGATCAACTCGGGTTGCTAGCTAGATTAACTCAAGTCACCACATCGACTTGGGTCATCACCTAGATCAGCTCAGGTTGCCACATCACCTAACCAACTCAGGTCAGGTCGGGTCACCAGATTAATTCGGGTCACCAGCCAGATCAACTTAGGTTGCCACATCAACTCGAGTATCCAGATAGATCAGCTCGGGTCACCAAATCACCTAACTAACTTAGGTCAGGTTGGGTTAGGTCTCCTGATCAGGTCGGGTCACCGGATCAACTCAGGTCGCTAATTAGATCAACTCGGGTCACTAACATGATCAACTCGGGTCAACACATCAGCTTATGTTGTTAACACATTCCAATATGCCAAGCTGTCTAGTTTGCTAGCTCGGATCACTCGAGTCGCATAAGTAACTCGTATTGCCAAAACAACTTGGGTCACCTAATTAACTCGAGTCATCAGATCGACTCGGGTCGCCAGATCGACTCGGGTCACCGGATCGACTCGAGTCCTCGAATCGACTCGGGTCACCGTATTGACGCAGGTCACCGGATCGACTCAGGTCTCCAGATCAGGATGGGTCGTCCGATCGACTCGGTTCATCGGATCGATTCGGGTATCCAGATAGATCAAATCAGGTCACCAAATCACCTGACTAACTTAGGTTAGGTCGGGTCTCTGGATCGAGTCGGGTCACCAGATCAAATTGGGTCTCCAGCCAGATCAACTCGGGTCAACACATCGACTCGAGTCACCAACCAGATCAACTTGGGTCGCCAGACCAACTCAGGTCAGGTCGGGTAAGGTCTCCAGATTGGGTCAAGTCGCGGGATCATTTCAGCTCGCCAGCCAGATCAACTCGAGTTGCTACATCGACTCGACTCGACTCGCCAACCAGATCAGCTCAGGTCATTAGATCACCTGACCAACTCGAGTCAGGTCGACGGATGAAGTCAGATCGCCAGATCAACTCAGGTCGCCAGCCAGATCAACTCAGATCATCACATCGACTTAGGTCGCCAGCCAAATCAGCTCGGGTCACCAAATCAACTCGGGTCACCAGCCAGATCAACTCGGGTTAACAAATTTGAGTTTTGACCCCACTCGCAAGCGAGCTAGGCTAACTCATTCAAACTTGGATCGCCTCAATCTAATATGCATAATAGTAATACTAACGAGTATGCAAACTCATCAATGAAGTCAACTAAGTATGCCAGCCTGATCAACTCAGGTCAACAAATTGACTCGGGTCACCAACCAGATCAACTCGGGTCACCAGATTGCCAGGCCAAGTTGGGTCGGGTCGGGTTGGGTCAGGTCTCTAGATCGGGTTGGGTCAGTTCTCTAGATCGGGTCGGGTTGCCAGATCAATTCTTGTCGCCAACCAGATCAACTCAGGTCGCCACATCGACTCGGGTCGTCAGCCAGATCAGCTCGGGTCACCACATCACCTAACCAACTCGGGTTAGGTCGGGTCACCCGATCAATTTGGGTCACTAAGTTGGGTGTGACTCCATGAATGGCACGAGTGGTTTTCTTTTTCAACTCTAGTTTTTTCATTCTTTTCATTGTACGAAGCCTCCTTTGTCTATTTTTTTAGGACTTTTGACCCCGCCCTGAGGATCGCCAACGAGCTCGACCGGATCCTGTCCGAGATCTTGCTCGTGAGCGAGCTCACCGGGATCCCGTCGCCAACGAGCTAGGCGTGACTCCATGGATGGCTCTAGTGATTTAAGTTTTTTATAACTTGAAAATTTTGTTCTTTTCCTTGTATAGAGCCTCCTTTATCCATTTTTTCCTACGAGTTTCGACCCCGCCAGCGACCTTGTTAAGTTCTCATCGCAGGTCTTGCCCTACTACCACGAAAGCCTCCCAGCGGTTATATGAAATGACCCCGGGTCATTTCAACACTGCGTCTAACAATAACTAGTCAGACTGCATCAAATGATGTCCACCTCGATCCATGCCAACTCATTCAAACTTGGATCACCTCAATCTAATATGCACAATAGTAATGCTGACAAGTATGCCAACTCATCAATGAAGTCGCCTTAGCATGCCAAGCTGTCAAGTCCCCCAACTTGAATTACTCCAGTCGCATAAGTAATTCGGATCATTGGATCGACTCGCATCGCCGAGTCAACTCGGGTTTCTGGATCGACTCGAGTCCCCAAAACAACTTGGGTTGCCAGTCGGATCAACTCGGGTCACCATCCAGATCAACTCAGGTCGCAAGATCACCTGACTAACTTAGATTGACGAAGTTGCCTAGCCAACTTGGATCGCTAGACTTGCCAGATCGACTCGAATCACTGGAGTCGTCAGATCGACTCAGATCTCTATTTCAAGTCGGCCCTATTGCCACGAAGGCATCCCAATGATAACCAGTCAGATCGCAAGTTAAATCACATCAAATGATGTTCACCTCGATCTGTGCTAACTCATTCAATCTTGGATCACCTCGATCCAATATGCCAAGCTGTCAAGTCCACCAGCTCAGATCACTCGAGTTGCATAAGTAACTCAGATCGCCAGAACAACTCGGGTCACCAGATCGACACAGGTCGTCAAATCCACTCGGGTTGCCGAATCAACTCGAGTCGTCGGATCGACTCGGGTCTCCAGATTAGGACGGGTTGTCAGATCGACTCGGGCCGCCAGCCAAATCTACTCGGGTCCCTACATCGACTCAGGTATCCATATAGATCATATTGGGTCGCCAAATCACCTGACTAACTAAAGTTAGGTCAAGTTTGGTCGGGTCAGGTCTCCGGATTGGGTCGGGTCACCGGATCAACTTGGGTCAACATATCGACTCGAGTCGCCAACCAGAACAACTCGGGTCACCAGATTGCCAGACCAACTCGGGTTGGGTCGGGTCAGGTCTTCAGATCGGGTCAGGTCACGGGATCATTTTGGGTCGCCAGCCAGATCAACTCGGGTCGCCACATCAACTCGACTCACCAACCAGGTCAGGTCGGGTCACCAGATCACCTGACCAACTCGGTCAGGTCGACGGATGAAGTCGGATCGCTGGATCAACTCAGGTCGCTAGCCAGATCAACTTGGGTCACCACACCAACTCAGGCCGCCAGCCAAATCAGCTCAGGTCGCGAGATCAACTCAGGTCAACAAATGTGACTTTTGACCCCACTCACAAGTGAGCTAGGCTAACTCATTCCAAGTCTCTCATGGAAAAGTCCATGACTTCCCATTCCTATACCTATGCTGACGAGTATGCCAACTCATCAATGAATTCGGCTCAGCATGCCAAGTTGTCAAGTCCCCCAACTTGAATTACTCCAGTCACATAAGTAATTTAGATCACCAGAACAACTCGGGTCACCGGATCGACTCAATTCGCCGGATTGACTTGGATCACCGGATCACTAGAGTCGGCAAAGTAACCCAGATCTCTAGGGTCATAACGGGATAGGTATTGTTTACGGATGTAACGACCTCTGAGATGAGCCCAACTCGTCAATCGGAGCCAGCTCGCCAATCTGATTGAGCTAGCCGATCTGAGCCAACTCACCGATTTGAGCTAGCAAGACACCTCTCAAGAATTGAGTTTGAGAACTTCTCCACTAATGAGTTGTCCTCAAGATGTGAACTTGCATCCAGATTAGGACTTGTGGCTTGCACGAGCCAATGTCATGAAGACCTCCTACGTACATGCAACCAATGCATCTCATAGTCCAACATAGTTCTGAACTAGCTCATTACGCCACCATCTCGCACATGTTCCAAGTCTCCCATGGAAAAGTCCCCAACTTCCCATTCCAATACCTAGTTGATTTCACCTCGGATCGAGTCCCCAACAAGATCCAATGCCACTCTGCACAAAGCAGTCCATGCTACTTCATGCAGCTCGAATGACACCTCGACTTGACTCTAAACCTTACCCAGGCCAAAACTATTAACAACTTGTCGCACAACCCCATGAATGCTCCTCGAATCAAGTCCCTGACATGACCCTACTCCTGAGTGCACCAAACAACTCCTTTGTTACACCTCGGATCGAGTCCCTTACATGTCAGTTCAAGTCAGTCGACGTGTTAGCTCTATTTCTAGTATGAGGTGATCTTGTCACATCAACACTACACCCATCCATTGTAAGTTAGCCATACCACCACAAAGTCATCCAACAGTCATTATGAAATGACCCCTATCACATCAAGCTGTGTTGGTTTGTTTCAAGTCGGCCCTATTGCCACGAAGGCATCCCAATGGTAACTAGTCAAATCGCATCAAATGATGTTCACCTCGATCTATGCCAATGCTGCCTATGATTGATTTGCTAGCTCTCTACGGATATTTTTGGATATGCCATTTGATACCTGAATGCTATGCATGGGTTCGTGCATAGACGATTCGAGCTGAGCTTAAGGATGTTGAGTTCTCAAGTGAATATGAATAGGCGAGTTGTTCTATGGAGTAGAACTCAGGAATGCATGATGGATTGAGCTCATCTCGCGGATCCGAGCCAGCTCGTTGATCCGATCCAGCTTGTCGATCTGAGCCAGCTCGACGATCCGAGCCAGCTCGTCAAGTTGAGCCTTTTACGAGATTTAAATTTTTTGCGACCTATCGACGTCGGCAAGCATTTGTATGGGGGAGAAAGACTCGGACTAATAACTTATCCTCGTAGGGGAGGTGTTGTTGGTGGATGTGAGGATTTTTGAGATGAGACCCAAGCTGGAACAAATTCTAGTGCGCATTGTGATTAGAGCTAAGCTAAAGGATATTGAGTTCTCAAAGGAATACAAATAGGCAAGTTGTTTTATGGAGTAGAACACGGGAATGCATGATGGATCCGATCCGATTTGAGCCGAGCCGGCTCGGCGATCCGAGCCAGCCAGCTTGGAAAACCGAGCCGGCTCGCTCGGCAAACCGTGCCAGCTCGCCGATTCGAGTCAGCTCGCTCGGTGATCCGAGCCAGCTCGCTTGGCGATCCGAGCCTTTTACGAGATTTTAAGTTTTTGTGACTTATCGGCGTCGGCAAGCATTTCTACGTGGGAGCAAGACTCGGACTAATAACTTATATAGGGGAGGTGTTGTTGGTGGATGTAAGGATCTTTGAGATGAGACTCGAGATGGAATGGATTCTAGTGCCCATTGTGATTCGAGCTGAGCTAAAGGATGTTGAGTTCTCAAGTGAATACAAATAGGTGAGTTGTTCTATGGAGTAGAACACGGGAATGCATGATGGATTGAGCTCAGCTCGTCGATCCGAGCCAGCTCACGGATTCGAGCTAGCTTGTCGAGCTGAGTCTTTTACGAGATTTAAAGTTTTCGTGACCTATCCGTGTCGGCGAGCATTTCTACGGGGGAGCAAGACTTGGACTAATAACTTATATAGGGGAGGTGGTGTTGGTGGATGGAAGGATCTTTGAGATGAGACCCGAGCTGGAACGGATTCTAGTGCGCGTTGTGATTCGAGTTGAGCTAAAGGATGTTGAATTCTCAAGTGATTACAAATAGGCGAGTTATTCCATGGAGTAGAACACGGGAATGCATGATGGATTGAGCTCAACTCGGCGATCCGAGCCAGCTCGGCGATCCGAGCCAGCTCGGCGATCCGAGCCAGCTCGGCGATCCGAGCCAGCTCGGCGATCCGAGCCAGCTCGGCGATCCGAGCCAGCCCGTCGAGCTGAGTCTTTTACAAGATTTAAATTTTTTGTGACCTTTCGGCGTTGGCGAGCATTTCTACGGGGGAGTAAGACTCGGACTAATAACTTATATAGGGGAGGTGTTGTTGGTGAATGTAAGGATCACTGAGATGAGACCCGAGCTGGAACGGATTCTAGTGCGCGTTATGATTCGAGCTGAGCTAAAGGATGTTCAGTTCTCAAGTGAATACAAAGAGGTGACTCATTCTATGGAGTAGAACATGGGAATGCATGATGGAATGAGCTCAGATCGCCGATCCGAGCTAGCTCGTCGATCCGAGCCACGGGTATGTACGATCCGAGCCAGCCCGTCGAGCTGAGTCATTTATGAGATTTAAATTTTTTGTGACCTTTCGGCGTTGGCGAGCATTTCTACGGGGGAGCAAGACTCGGACTAATAACTTATATAGGGGAGGTGTTGTTGGTGAATGTAAGAATCATTGAGATGAGATCCGAGCTGGAACGGATTCTAGTACGCGTTGTGATTCGAGCTGAGCTAAAGGATGTTCAGTTCTCAAGTGAATACAAAGAGGTGAGTCATTCTATGGAGTAGAACATGGGAATGCATGATGGAATGATCTCAGATCGTCGATCCGAGCTATCTCGTCGATCCGAGCCAGCTCGCTGATCCGAGCCATGGGTATGTAGGTAGTTTTCATGAGATCGGCTCGCCCGGCCCACAAGTCAAACATCGATTCTCTTATTAAGGGTGAGCCCTTGTCTAGCGTTTGGGTCGCTCGGTACAAGCTGTTCGATTTGTAATGTGTGCAAAGCTTTTGGGTTGATATTTGGAAGATTTAAATTTTTTGTGAGCTATTCTCCTCGTTTCACTTGATATTTTTGAAGATTTGAATTATTTGTGAGCTATTCTCCCCGTTTCCCTTGATTTTTTTGGAAGAATTGGAATTTTTGAGAGTTGTTCTCTTCGCCTCAAATTTCTACGGAAGAGCAAGACTTGGACTAATAACTTATATAGGGGAGGTGTTGTTGGTGAATGAAAGGATCTTTGAGATGAGACCCGAGCTGGAACGGATTCTAGTGCGCGTTGTGATTCAAGCTGAGCTAAAGGATGTTCAGTTCTCAAGTGAATACAAAGAGGTGAGTCGTTTTATGGAGTAGAACACGGGAATGCATGATGGAATGAGCTCAGATCGACGATCCGAGTCAGCTCGCTGATCTGAGCCACGGGTATGTAGGCAGTTTTCATGAGATCG
Organism: Chamaecyparis obtusa; assembly: GCA_027943335.1. Taxonomy (NCBI): domain Eukaryota; kingdom Viridiplantae; phylum Streptophyta; class Pinopsida; order Cupressales; family Cupressaceae; genus Chamaecyparis; species Chamaecyparis obtusa. The sequence goes on from BSBK01002665.1 coordinate 312,602, forward strand.
GCTCGCCCGGCCCACAAGTCAAACACTGATTCTCTTATTAAGGGTGAGCCCTTGTCTAGCGTTTGGGTCGCTCGGTACAAGCTGTTTGATTTGTAATGTGTGCGAAGCTTTTGGGTTTGATATTTGGAAGATTTGAATTTTTTGTGAGCTATTCTCCTCGTTTCACTTGATTTTTTTGAAGATTTGAATTATTTGTGAGCTATTCTCCCCATTTCCCTTGATTTTTTGGAAGATTTGGATTTGTTGCGAGTTGTTCTCTTCGCCTCAAATTTCTACGGAAGAGCAAGACTTGGACTAATAACTTATATAGGGGAGGTGTTGTTGGTGAATGCAAGGATCTTTGAGATGAGACCCGAGCTGGAACGGATTCTAGTGCACGTTGTGATTCGAGCTGAACTAAAGGATGTTTAGTTCTCAAGTGAATACAAAGAGGTGAGTCATTTATGGAGTAGAAGACGGGAATGCATGATGGAATGAGCTCAGATCGCCGATCCGAGCTAGCTTGTCGATCCGAGCCACGGGTATGTAGTCAGTTTTCATGAGATCGGATCGTCCGGGCCACAAGCTAGCTATTTTTTGTGAGCTATTCTCTTTGTTTCCTTTGATTTTTTTGGAAGACTTGCATTTTTTGTGAGCTATTCTCTTCGTTTCAATTGAATTTTTGGAAGTTATGCATTTTTTGTGATGTAGTCTCTTCGTTTCACTTGCATTTTTGGGAGATTTGATTTTTTTTGTGAGCTATTCTCTTCTTTTCCCTTGAATTTTTTTTTGCAAGACTTGCATTTTTTGTGAGCTATTCTCTTCGTTTCAATTGAATTTTTAGAAGTTTTGAATTTTTTGTGATCTATTCTTCTTTGTTTCACTTGTATTTTTGAGAGATTTGAAATTTTTGTGAGATATTCTCTTCGGCTCAAATTTCTACGGAAGTGCAATACTTGGACTAATAACTTATATAGGGGAGGTGTTGTCCGCGGAAGCTCCCCCATGCCCCTCTAATAGAATCAGTGCTAGTGATCCCGTTTTGAAATCCGACGGACGGATGGATGAGCAGGTCGGATTTCAAAACGGGATCAGCAGCACTGATTCCATTAGAGGGGCATGAAGCCACCTGATTGCTATGCGGGGGCTGCTCAAAGTCCCGTCTTTCGAGTCGCTCGACGGCGCAAGTCGGAAAGGGTTCGACAGCGGTTGTCGTTCCAATGCGTCGTCGCAGTGACATGGAAGGCGATCTTCGGGTTAGCCCTTGTCTAGCTTTTGGGTCGCTTGGTACAAGCGATCTGCTATGTACTTTCCGCGAACCCCTATCCGGGTACTCGTTAGCTATGCATTGGCTCTTGCATGTGTGGAACGGAGAGATGCGGCCTTCACAGGGAGTCGGCCTGAAATAGTTCTGTGCGTGCGAATGGAGCCGCGTATAGCTTTTGGGTCGTTTGGATAGGGTGCCCCTCCAAGCGAATCAGTGCTGGTGCTCGGACGGATTTGCGGCTCAGATTTAAAATGTGAGGAGCATGCCTGATTTTATTTGAGGGGCATGAAGCCACCTGATTGCTATGCGGGGGCTCCCCTGGGTCGTCTCTTTTGGGTCACTCGATGGCGCAAGTCGGAGAAGGGTTCGACAACGGTAGTCGTTCCAGCGCGTCGTCATTAGTGATACTGAAGTCGATCTGTGTGCAGCCCCCGTCTAGCACTTGGGTCTGCATGCCGCAAGAAGATTTGAATTTTTTGTGAGTTAAAGTCTTTTTCTTTTTTTCGTTTCACTGGAGTTTTTGCGAGATTTGAAGTTTTTGTGAGCTATTCTCTTCGTTTCACTTAAATTTTTTGTGAGCTATTCTCTTCGTTTCACTTGAATTTTTGGAAGTTTTGAGTTTTTTGTGAGCTATCCTCTTCGTTTCACTTGAATTTTTGCAGGATTTGAATTTTTTGTGAGCTATTCTTCTTTGTTTCACTTGGTTTTTTGGAAGATTTGAATTTTTTGTGAGCTATTTTCTTTGTTTCCCTTGTTTTTTTTTGGAAGACTTGCATTTTTTGTGAGCTATTCTCTTCTTTTCCCTTGATTTTTTTTTTGCAAGACTTGGATTTTTTGTGAGCTATTCTCTTCATTTCAATTGAATTTTTGGAAGTTTTGAATTTTTTGTGATCTATTCTCTTTGTTTCACTTGTATTTTTGAGAGATTTGAAATTTTTGTGAGATATTCTCTTCGGCTCAAATTTCTACGAAAGTGCAATACTTGGACTAATAACTTATATAGGGGAGGTGTTGTCCGCGGAAGCTCCCCCATGCCCCTCTAATAGAATCAGTGCTGGTGATCCCGTTTTGAAATCCGACAGACGGACGGATGATTAGGTCAGATTTCAAAATGGGATCAGCAGCACTGATTCCATTACAGGGGCATGAAGCCACCTGATTGCTATGCGTGGGCTGCTCAAAGTCCCGTCTTTCGGGTCGCTCGATTGCGCAAGTCGGAAAGGGTTCGACAGCGGTTGTCGTTCCAATGCGTCGTCGTTGTGACATGTAAGGCGATCTTAGGGTCAGCCCCCGTCTAGCTTTTGGGTTGCTTTGGTACAAGCGATCTGCTATGTACTTTCCGCGAAACCCTATCCGGGTACTCGTTAGCTATGCGTTGTCTCTTGCATGTGTGCAACGAAGAGATGCGGCCTTCACAGGGAGTCGGCCTGAAACAGTTCTGTGCGTGCGAATGGAGCCGCGTATAGCTTTTGGGTCGTTTGGATAGGGTGCCCCTCCAAGTGAATCAGTGCTGGTGCTCGGATGGATTTGCGGCTCGGATTTAAAATGTGAGTAGCATGCCTGATTTTATTGGAGGGGCATGAAGCCACCTGATTGCTATGCGGGGGCTCCCCTGGGTCGTCTCTTCTGGGTCACTCGATGGCGCAAGTCGGAGAAGGGTTCAACAACGGTAGTTGTTCCAGCGCGTCGTCATTAGTGATACTGAAGTCGATCTGTGGGCGAGCCCCGGTCTAGCATTTGGGTCTGCATGCGGCAAGAAGATTTGAATTTTTTGTGAGTTAAGTCTTTTTCGTTTCACTGGAGTTTTTGCGAGATTTGAAGTTTTTTGTGAGCTATTCTCTTCGTTTCACTTGAATTTTTGGAAGTTTTGAATTTTTTGTGAGCTATTCTCTTCGTTTCACTTGAATTTTTTGAAGTTTTGAATTTTTTGTGAGCTATTCTCTTCCTTTCACTTGAATTTTTGCAGGATTTGAATTTTTTGTGAGCTATTCTTCTTTGTTTCACTTGGTTTTTTCGAAGATTTGAATTTTTTGTGAGCTATTCTCTTTGTTTCCCTTGATTTTTTTTTGGAAGACTTGCATTTTTTGTGAGCTATTCTCTTCGTTTCAATTGAATTTTTGGAAGTTATGCATTTTTTGGTGATGTAGTCTCTTCGTTTCACTTGCATTTTTGGGAAATTTGATTTTTTTGTGAGCTATTCTCTTCTTTTTCCTTGATTTTTTTTGCAAGACTTGGATTTTTTGTGAGCTATTCTCTTCATTTCAATTGAATTTTTGGAAGTTTTGAATTTTTTGTGATCTATTGTTCTTTGTTTCACTTGTATTTTTGAGAGATTTGAAATTTTTGTGAGATATTCTCTTCGGCTCAAATTTCTACGGAAGTGCAATACTTGGACTAATAACTTATATAGGGGAGGTGTTGTCCGCGGAAGCTCCCCCATGCCCCTCTAATAGAATCAGTGCTGGTGATCCCGTTTTGAAATCCGACAGACGGACGGATGATTAGGTCGGATTTCAAAACGGGATCAGCAGCACTGATTCCATTAGAGGGGCATGAAGCCACCTGATTGCTATGCGGGGGCTGCTCAAAGTCCCGTCTTTCGGGTCGCTCGATGACGCAAAGTCGGGAAGGGTTCGACAGCGGTTGTCGTTCCAATGCGTCGTCGCTGTGACATGGAAGGCGATCTTCGGGTCAGCCCCCGTCTAGCTTTTGGGTTGCTTTGGTACAAGCGATCTGCTTGTACTTTCCGCGAAACCCTATCCGGGTATTCGTTAGCTATGCGTTGTTTCTTGCATGGGTGGAACGGAGAGATGCGGCCTTCACAGGGAGTCGGCTTGAAACAGTTCTGTGCGTGCGAAAGGAGCCGCGTATAGCTTTTGGGTCGTTTGGATAGGGTGCCCCTCCAAGTGAATCAGTGCTGGTGCTCGGACGGATTTGCGGCTCGGATTTAAAATGTGAGTAGCATGCCTGATTTTATTGGAGGGGCATGAAGCCACCCGATTGCTATGCGGGGGCTCCCCTGGGTCGCCTCTTTTGGGTCACTCGATGGCGCAAGTCGGAGAAGGGTTCGACAACGGTAGTCGTTCCAGCGCGTCATCATAGTGATACTGAAGTCGATTTGTGGGCGAGCCCCCGTCTAGCTCTTGGGTCTGCATGCCGCAAGGAGATTTGAATTTTTCGTGAGTTTAAGTCTTCGTTTTTCCTTGATTTTTTTTTGGAAGACTTGAATTTTTGGAAGTTCTGAATTTTTTTGTGAGCTATTATCTTTCGTTTCACTTGAATTTTTGCAAGATTTGAAATTTTTGTGAGCTATTCTCTTTGTTTCACTTGGTTTTTTTTGGAAGATTTGAATTTTTGTGAGCTATTCTCTTTGTTTCCCTTTGTTTTTTTTTTTTTTGTTTTTTTTTGGGAAGACTTGCATTTTTTGTGAGCTATTCTCTTCGTTTCAATTGAATTTTTGGAAGTTATGCATTTTTTGTGATGTAGTCTCTTCGTTTCACTTGGTTTTTTGGAAGATTTGAATTTTTTGTGAGCTATTCTCTTTATTTCCCTTTGATTGTTTTGGAAGACTTGCATTTTTTGTGAGCTATTCTCTTCGTTTCAATTGAATTTTTGGAAGTTATGCATGATGCATTTTTTGGGAGATTTGATTTTTTTTGTGAGCTATTCTCTTCTTTTCCTTTGAATTTTTTTTGCAAGACTTGCATTTTTTGTGAGCTATTCTCTTCGTTTCAATTGAATTTTTGGAAGTTTTGAATTTTTTGTGATCTATTCTTCTTTGTTTCACTTATATTTTTGAGAGATTTGAAATTTTTGTGAGATATTCTCTTCGGCTCAAATTTCTACGGAAGTGCAATACTTGGACTAATAACTTATATAGGGGAGGTGTTGTTCGCGGAAGCTCCCCCATGCCCCTCTAATGGAATCAGTGCTGGTGATCCCGTTTTGAAATCCGACAGACGGATGGATGATTAGGTCGGATTTCAAAACGGGATCAGCAGCACTGATTCCATTATAGGGGCATGAAGCCACCTGATTGCTATGCGTGGGCTGCTCAAAGTCTCATCTTTCAGGTCGCTCGACGGCGCAAGTCGGAAATGGTTCGGCAGCGGTTGTCGTTCCAATGCGTCGTCGCAGCGACATGGAAGGCGATCTTCGGGTCAGCCCCTGTCTAGCTCTTGGGTTGCTTTGGTACAAGCGATCTGCTATGTACTTTCCGCGAACACCTATCCCGGTACTCGTTAGCTATGTGTTGGCTCTAGCACGCATGGAACGCAGAGATGCGGCCTTCACAGGGAGTTGGCCTGAAATAGTTCCGTGCCTTGCGAATGGAGCCGCGTATAGCTTTTCGGTCGTTTGGATAGGTGCCCCTCCAAGTGAATGAGTGTTGGTGCTCGGACGGATTTGCCGCTCGGATTTAAAAATGTGAGCAGCAGCACAGATTCTATTGGAGGGGCATGAAGCCACCCAATTTTTATGCGTGGGCTCCCTTGGGTCGTGTCTTTTGGGTCACTCGATGGCGGAAGTCAGAGAAGGGTTCGACAGCGGTAGTCGTTCCAGCGCGTCGTCATAGTGATACTGAAGTCGATCTGTGGGCGAGCCCCCGTCTAGCTCTTGGGTCTGCATGTCGCAAGAAGATTTGAATTTTTTGAGTTAAGTCTCTTCGTTTCACTTGAATTTTTGCGAGATTTGAATTTTGTTTGTTGCGAGGTAGTAAAATTCTCTTCGTTTTGACTTGAAGTTTTGGATTTTTTGTGAGCTATTCTCTTCGTTTTTCCTTGGTTTTTGTTTTGGAAGACTTGAATTTTTTGTGGGCTATTATTTTATTCTTTTCACTTGAATTTTTGGAAGTTTTGAATGTTTTTGTGAGCTATTCTCTTCGTTTTCACTTGAATGTTTGCAAGATTTGAATTTTTTGTGAGCTATTCTGTTTGTTTCACTTGGTTTTTTTGGAAGATTTGAATTTTTTGTGAGCTATTCTGTTTTGTTTCCCTTGATTTTTTTGTAAGACTTGCATTTTTTGTGAGCTATTCTCTTCGTTTCAATTGAATATTTGGAAGTTGTGCATTTTTTGTGATTGTAGTCTCTTCGTTTCACTTGCATTTTTGGGAGATTTGATTTTATTTGTGAGCTATTCTCTTTTTTTTCCCTTGATTTTTTTGTGAGCTATTCTCTTCGTTTCAATTGAATTTTTGGAATTTCTGAATTTTTTGTGATCTATTCTTTTTGTTTCACTCGTATTTTTGAAAGATTTGAAATTTTTGTGAGATATTCTCGTCGGCTCAAATTTCTACGGAAGTGCAAGACTTGGACTAATAACTTATATAGGGGAGGTGTTGTCCGCGGAATCTCCCCCATGCCCCTCTAATAGAATCAGTGCTGGTGATCCCGTTTTGAAATCCGACAGACGGACGGATGATTAGGTCAGATTTCAAAACGCGATCAGCAGCACTGATTCCATTAGAGGGGCATGAAGCCACCTGATTGCTATGCGGGGGCTGCTCAAAGTCCCGTCTTTCGAAGGTCGCTCGACGGTGCAAGTCGGAAAGGGTTCGGCAGCGGTTGTCGTTCCAATGCGTCGTCGCAGTGACATGGAAGGCGATCTTCGGGTCAGCCCCCGTCTAGCTTTTGGGTTGCTTTGGTACAAGCGATCTGCTATGTACTTTCCGCGAACCCCTATCCGGGTACTCGTTAGCTATGCGTTGGCTCTTGCATGCGTGGAACGAAGAGATGCGGCCTTCACAGGGAGTTGGCCGGAAATAGTTCTGCTCTTGTGAATGGAGCCGCGTATATAGCTTTTGAGTCGTTTGGGTAGGTGCGCCCCTCCAAGAGAATCAGTGCTGGTGCTCGGACGGATTGGTAGCTCGGATTTAAAATATGAACACTAGCACTGATTCTATTGGAGGGGCGCATTAGGCCACCCGCTTGCTATGCGGGGGCTGTCCAGGGTCGTAACTTTTGGGTCAGTCGACGGTGCACTTCGGAAAGGGTTCGACAGCGGTTGTCGTTCCAACACATCGTCGCATTGACAAGAAAGGCGATCTTCGGGTCAGCCCCCGTCTAGCTCCCGGGTCACTTGGTACAAGCTACTTGCTATGTCGCTTCGACTTCCGATACTTGAGTGCGCAATGGCTCAAGATGCTTTGCATTGGAATCAGTTAGTTATCATATGTGTCGGCGGATTGGATCTCAAGTCAATCTAGGCGGGTGCGACATTAGTTGCTAAGTCTCGATCGAAAACGATTTGGATTCATCTAGATGCATTGTTATCTGACTTGAGGAACTATGCGAGCGAGTTGGGTTACCTCCTCGTGGATATGTTGGATACGCGTTATGACGGATAAGATGATGGATTGCGGTAAGAATGACGAATTTTTGGAAGATGAATTATTTTGGTGAGCCATGTTCTTTGTTTTACTTGAATTTCTGGAAGATTTGAATTTTGTTTTCTAGCTATTCTTTTCGTTTTCCTAGATTTTTTCGAAAGACTTGAATTTTTTGTGATCTATTCTGTTCGTTTCACTTGAATTTTTGGAAGATTTGATTTTTTGTGAGCTTTTTGTCATCGTTTCACTTGAATTTTTGGAAGATTTGAATTTTTTGGGAGCCAGTTTCTTCGGCTTAAATTTCCACTCAAGAGCAAGACTCGGACTAATAACTTATATAGGGGAGGAGTTGTGTGTTGTTCGCGGAAGCTCCCCCATACCCCTCTTATAGAATCATTGCCGGTGATCGGACGGATGTGTAGGTCGGATTTCAAAATGGGATCACCAGCACTGATTCTATTAGAGGGGCATGAAGCCACTTGATTGCTATGCGGGGGCTGCCCAAAGTCCTGTCTTTCGGGTCGCTCGACGGTGCAAGTCGGAAAGGGTTCGGCAGCGGTTGTCGTTCCAATGCGTCGTCGCAGTGATATGGAAGGCAATCTACGGGTCAGCCCCTGTCTAGCTTTCGGGTCACTTTGGTACAAGTGATTTGCTATGTACTTTCCGCGAACCCTATCCACGTACTCGTTAGCTACGCGTTGGCTCTTACACGAGCGGAACGGAGAGATGCGGCCTTCACAGGGAGTTGGCCGGAGATAGTTCTGTTTTTGTGAATGGAGCCGCGTATAGCTTTTGAGTCGTTTGGGTAGGTGCCCCCCTCCAAGAGAATCAGTGCTGGGTATCTCGGATTTAAAATCTGAGCACTAGCGCTGATTCTATTGGAGGGGCGCATTAGGCCACCCGCTTTCTATGCGGGGCCTGTCCAGGATCGTGTCTTTTGTGTCAGTCGACGTTGCAAGTAGGAAAGGGTTCGACAGCGGTTGTCGTTCCAACGCATCGTCGCATTGACAAGAAACGCAATTTTTGGGTCAGCCCCCGTCTAGCTCCCGGGTCGCTTGGCACAAGCGATTTGCTCTGTCGCATGCTGCATTAAGATTTGAATTTTTTGTTTGCTATTCTCATTTTTGTTTCATTGGAAGATTCGAATTTTTTGCGATCTCCTCTTTTGTTTCCTTTGATTTTTTTTTGGAAGATTTTAATTTTTTGTGAGCCTACTCTCTTCGATTCACTTGAGTTTTTGGAAGAAATGGATTTTTTTGGTGAGCTATGTTCTTTCTTTTACTTGAAGTTTTGGAAAATTTGAATGTTTTGCTAGTTGTTCTTTTCGTTTCCCTTCGATTTTTTCGGAAGACCTGAATTTTTTGTGAGCTATTCTGTTCGTTTCACTTGAATTTTTTGAAGATTTGATTTTTTTGTGAGCTTTTTCCTCATCGTTTCACTTGAATTTTTGGAAGATTTGAATTGTTTGGGAGCCATTCTCAACGGCTCAAATTTCTACGGAAGAGAAAGACCCGGACTAATAACTTATATAGGGGAGTAGTAGTTCGCGGAAGCTCCCCCATGCCCCTCTAATAGAATCAGAGCTTGTGCGCGGACGGATGAGTAAGTCGGATTTAAAATCGGATCACTAGCACTGATTCTATTAGAGGGGCATGAAGCCACCTGATTGCTATGCGGGGGCTGCCCAAAGTCCTGTCTTTCGGGTCACTCAACGGTGCAAGTCGGAAAGTGTTCGGCAGCGGTTGTCGTTCGAATGTGTCGTCGCAGTGACATGGAAGGCAATCTTCGGGTCAGCCCCCGTCTAGCTTTCGGTTCGCTTTGGTACAAGCGATTTGCTATGTACTTTCCGCGAATCCTATCCGGGTACTCGTTAGCTATGCGTTGGTTCTTGCATGCGTGGAACGGAGAGATGCGGCCTTCACAGGGAGTTGGCCGGAGATAGTTCCGTTCTTGTGAATGGACCGGCGTATAGCTTCTGAGTCGTTTGGGTAGGTGCGGCCCTCCAAGAGAATCAGTGCTGGTGCTTGGACGGATTGGTAGCTCAGATATAAAATTTGAGCACTAGCACTGATTCTATTGGAGGGGCGCATTAGGGCACCCGTTTGCTATGCGGGGGCTGCCCATGCCCATGGTAGTGTCTTTTGTGTCACTCGACGGTGCAAGTTGGAAAGGGTTCGACAGCGGTTGACGTTCAAATGTTTCGTTGTAGTGACATGGAAGACAATTACTGGGTCAGCCCCCGTCTAGCTCTTGGGTCACTTTGCTGCAAGTGATTAATTCGGTTTTGGATGGATAAAATCCCTTTGTGAAAGGTGGCATGGCGTTTG
>BSBK01002665.1:332500-351676 GCA_027943335.1 Chamaecyparis obtusa
CGTATGACCCGAATGTAATTTTTTTTTTTTTTTTTTTTTTTAACTCTGGTTTTTTCGTTCTTATCCTCGTACGGAGCCTCCTTTGTTCATTTTTTTTCCGCGAGTTTCGACCCCGCCCGGGAGCGAGCTCGGCGCCGATCCCGCCCCGCCGCTCCCCGGAGAGCTCGACCGGTTCGGTTCCGCTCGGATCGGACCCCGCCCGCGAGCGCCGCTCGGCTCGACGAGCTCGATGGGGATCCCGTCCGCGGGCGAGCTGGGCGTGGCTACACGTATGACCCGAATGTAATTTTTTTTTTTTTTTTTTTTTTTTTTTTAACTCTGGTTTTTTCGTTCTTATCCTCGTACGGAGCCTCCTTTGTTCATTTTTTTCCCGCGAGTTTCGACCCCGCCCGGGAGCGAGCTCGGCGCCGATCCCGCCCCGCCGCTCCCCGGAGAGCTCGACCGGTTCGGTTCCGCTCGGATCGGACCCCGCCCGCGAGCGCCGCTCGGCTCGACGAGCTCGATGGGGATCCCGTCCGCGGGCGAGCTGGGCGTGGCTACACGTATGACCCGAATGTAATTTTTTTTTTTTTTTTTTTTTAAAACTCTGGTTTTTTCGTTCTTATCCTCGTACGGAGCCTCCTTTGTTCATTTTTTTTCCGCGAGTTTCGACCCCGCCAGGGAGCGAGCTCGGCGCCGATCCCGCCCCGCCGCTCCCCGGAGAGCTCGACCGGTTCGGTTCCGCTCGGATCGGACCCCGCCCGCGAGCGCCGCTCGGCTCGACGAGCTCGATGGGGATCCCGTCCGCGGGCGAGCTGGGCGTGGCTACACGTATGACCCGAATGTAATTTTTTTTTTTTTTTTTTTTTTTTTTTTTAACTCTGGTATTTTCGTTCTTATCCTCGTACGGAGCCTCCTTTGTTCATTTTTTTTCCGCGAGTTTCGACCCCGCCCGGGAGCGAGCTCGGCGCCGATCCCGCCCCGCCGCTCCCCGGAGAGCTCGACCGGTTCGGTTCCGCTCGGATCGGACCCCGCCCGCGAGCGCCGCTCGGCTCGACGAGCTCGATGGGGATCCCGTCCGCGGGCGAGCTGGGCGTGGCTACACGTATGACCCGAATGTAATTTTTTTTTTTTTTTTTTTTTTTTTTTAACTCTGGTTTTTTCGTTCTTATCCTCGTACGGAGCCTCCTTTGTTCATTTTTTTCCCGCGAGTTTCGACCCCGCCCGGGAGCGAGCTCGGCGCCGATCCCGCCCCGCCGCTCCCCGGAGAGCTCGACCGGTTCGGTTCCGCTCGGATCGGACCCCGCCCGCGAGCGCCGCTCGGCTCGACGAGCTCGATGGGGATCCCGTCCGCGGGCGAGCTGGGCGTGGCTACACGTATGACCCGAATGTAATTTTTTTTTTTTAATTTTTTTTTTAACTCTGGTTTTTTCGTTCTTATCCTCGTACGGAGCCTCCTTTGTTCATTTTTTTTCCGCGAGTTTCGACCCCGCCCGGGAGCGAGCTCGGCGCCGATCCCGCCCCGCCGCTCCCCGGAGAGCTCGACCGGTTCGGTTCCGCTCGGATCGGACCCCGCCCGCGAGCGCCGCTCGGCTCGACGAGCTCGATGGGGATCCCGTCCGCGGGCGAGCTGGGCGTGGCTACACGTATGACGCGAATGTATTTTTTTTTTTTTTTTTTTTTTTTTTAACTCTGGTTTTTTCGTTCTTATCCTCGTACGGAGCCTCCTTTGTTCATTTTTTTTCCGCGAGTTTCGACCCCGCCCCGGAGCGAGCTCGGCGCCGATCCCGCCCCGCCGCTCCCCGGAGAGCTCGACCGGTTCGGTTCCGCTCGGATCGGACCCCGCCCGCGAGCGCCGCTCGGCTCGACGAGCTCGATGGGGATCCCGTCCGCGGGCGAGCTGGGCGTGGCTACACGTATGACCCGAATGTAATTTTTTTTTTTTTTTTTTTTTTAACTCTGGTTTTTTCGTTCTTATCCTCGTACGGAGCCTCCTTTGTTCATTTTTTTTCCGCGAGTTTCGACCCCGCCCGGGAGCGAGCTCGGCGCCGATCCCGCCCCGCCGCTCCCCGGAGAGCTCGACCGGTTCGGTTCCGCTCGGATCGGACCCCGCCCGCGAGCGCCGCTCGGCTCGACGAGCTCGATGGGGATCCCGTCCGCGGGCGAGCTGGGCGTGGCTACACGTATGACCCGAATGTAATTTTTTTTTTTTTTTTTTTAAAACTCTGGTTTTTTCGTTCTTATCCTCGTACGGAGCCTCCTTTGTTCATTTTTTTTCCGCGAGTTTCGACCCCGCCCCGGAGCGAGCTCGGCGCCGATCCCGCCCCGCCGCTCCCCGGAGAGCTCGACCGGTTCGGTTCCGCTCGGATCGGACCCCGCCCGCGAGCGCCGCTCGGCTCGACGAGCTCGATGGGGATCCCGTCCGCGGGCGAGCTGGGCGTGGCTACACGTATGACCCGAAAGTTTTTTTTTTTTTTTTTTTTTTTTTTTTTTTTTAACTCTGGTTTTTTCGTTCTTATCCTCGTACGGGGCCTCCTTTGTTCATTTTTTTTCCGCGAGTTTCGACCCCGCCCGAGAGCGAGCTCGGCGCCGATCCCGCCCCGCCGCTCCCCGGAGAGCTCGACCGGTTCGGTTCCGCTCGGATCGGACCCCGCCCGCGAGCGCCGCTCGGCTCGACGAGCTCGATGGGGATCCCGTCCGCGGGCGAGCTGGGCGTGGCTACACGTATGACCCGAATGTAATTTTTTTTTTTTTTTTTTTTTTTAACTCTGGTTTTTTCGTTCTTATCCTCGTACGGAGCCTCCTTTGTTCATTTTTTTTCCGCGAGTTTCGACCCCGCCCGGGAGCGAGCTCGGCGCCGATCCCGCCCCGCCGCTCCCCGGAGAGCTCGACCGGTTCGGTTCCGCTCCGATCGGACCCCGCCCGCGAGCGCCGCTCGGCTCGACGAGCTCGATGGGGATCCCGTCCGCGGGCGAGCTGGGCGTGGCTACACGTATGGCCCGAATGTAATTTTTTTTTTTTTTTTTTTTTTTTTTTTAACTCTGGTTTTTTCGTTCTTATCCTCGTACGGAGCCTCCTTTGTTCATTTTTTTCCCGCGAGTTTCGACCCCGCCCGGGAGCGAGCTCGGCGCCGATCCCGCCCCGCCGCTCCCCGGAGAGCTCGACCGGTTCGGTTCCGCTCGGATCGGACCCCGCCCGCGAGCGCCGCTCGGCTCGACGAGCTCGATGGGGATCCCGTCCGCGGGCGAGCTGGGCGTGGCTACACGTATGACCCGAATGTAATTTTTTTTTTTTTTTTTTTTTAAAACTCTGGTTTTTTCGTTCTTATCCTCGTACGGAGCCTCCTTTGTTCATTTTTTTTCCGCGAGTTTCGACCCCGCCCGGGAGCGAGCTCGGCGCCGATCCCGCCCCGCCGCTCCCCGGAGAGCTCGACCGGTTCGGTTCCGCTCGGATCGGACCCCGCCCGCGAGCGCCGCTCGGCTCGACGAGCTCGATGGGGATCCCGTCCGCGGGCGAGCTGGGCGTGGCTACACGTATGACCCGAATGTAATTTTTTTTTTTTTTTTTTTTTTTTTTTAACTCTGGTTTTTTCGTTCTTATCCTCGTACGGAGCCTCCTTTGTTCATTTTTTTTCCGCGAGTTTCGACCCCGCCCGGGAGCGAGCTCGGCGCCGATCCCGCCTCGCCGCTCCCCGGAGAGCTCGACCGGTTCGGTTCCGCTCGGATCGGACCCCGCCCGCGAGCGCCGCTCGGCTCGACGAGCTCGATGGGGATCCCGTCCGCGGGCGAGCTGGGCGTGGCTACACGTATGACCCGAATGTAATTTTTTTTTTTTAATTTTTTTTTTAACTCTGGTTTTTTCGTTCTTATCCTCGTACGGAGCCTCCTTTGTTCATTTTTTTTCCGCGAGTTTCGACCCCGCCCGGGAGCGAGCTCGGCGCCGATCCCGCCCCGCCGCTCCCCGGAGAGCTCGACCGGTTCGGTTCCGCTCGGATCGGACCCCGCCCGCGAGCGCCGCTCGGCTCGACGAGCTCGATGGGGATCCCGTCCGCGGGCGAGCTGGGCGTGGCTACACGTATGACGCGAATGTTTTTTTTTTTTTTTTTTTTTTTTTTTAACTCTGGTTTTTTCGTTCTTATCCTCGTACGGAGCCTCCTTTGTTCATTTTTTTTCCGCGAGTTTCGACCCCGCCCCGGAGCGAGCTCGGCGCCGATCCCGCCCCGCCGCTCCCCGGAGAGCTCGACCGGTTCGGTTCCGCTCGGATCGGACCCCGCCCGCGAGCGCCGCTCGGCTCGACGAGCTCGATGGGGATCCCGTCCGCGGGCGAGCTGGGCGTGGCTACACGTATGACCCGAAAGTAATTTTTTTTTTTTTTTTTTTTTTTTTTAACTCTGGTTTTTTCGTTCTTATCCTCGTACGGGGCCTCCTTTGTTCATTTTTTTTCCGCGAGTTTCGACCCCGCCCGGGAGCGAGCTCGGCGCCGATCCCGCCCCGCCGCTCCCCGGAGAGCTCGACCGGTTCGGTTCCGCTCGGATCGGACCCCGCCCGCGAGCGCCGCTCGGCTCGACGAGCTCGATGGGGATCCCGTCCGCGGGCGAGCTGGGCGTGGCTACACGTATGACCCGAATGTAATTTTTTTTTTTTTTTTTTTTTTTTTTTTAACTCTGGTTTTTTCGTTCTTATCCTCGTACGGAGCCTCCTTTGTTCATTTTTTTTCCGCGAGTTTCGACCCCGCCCGGGAGCGAGCTCGGCGCCGATCCCGCCCCGCCGCTCCCCGGAGAGCTCGACCGGTTCGGTTCCGCTCGGATCGGACCCCGCCCGCGAGCGCCGCTCGGCTCGACGAGCTCGATGGGGATCCCGTCCGCGGGCGAGCTGGGCGTGGCTACACGTATGACGCGAATGTATTTTTTTTTTTTTTTTTTTTTTTTTTTAACTCTGGTTTTTTCGTTCTTATCCTCGTACGGAGCCTCCTTTGTTCATTTTTTTTCCGCGAGTTTCGACCCCGCCCGGGAGCGAGCTCGGCGCCGATCCCGCCCCGCCGCTCCCCGGAGAGCTCGACCGGTTCGGTTCCGCTCGGATCGGACCCCGCCCGCGAGCGCCGCTCGGCTCGACGAGCTCGATGGGGATCCCGTCCGCGGGCGAGCTGGGCGTGGCTACACGTATGACCCGAATGTAATTTTTTTTTTTTTTTTTTTTTTAACTCTGGTTTTTTCGTTCTTATCCTCGTACGGAGCCTCCTTTGTTCATTTTTTTTCCGCGAGTTTCGACCCCGCCCGGGAGCGAGCTCGGCGCCGATCCTGCCCCGCCGCTCCCCGGAGAGCTCGACCGGTTCGGTTCCGCTCGGATCGGACCCCGCCCGCGAGCGCCGCTCGGCTCGACGAGCTCGAATGGGATCCCGTCCGCGGGCGAGCTGGGCGTGGCTACACGTATGACCCGAATGTAATTTTTTTTTTTTTTTTTTTTTTTTTTAACTCTGGTTTTTTCGTTCTTATCCTCGTACGGAGCCTCCTTTGTTCATTTTTTTTCCGCGAGTTTCGACCCCGCCCGGGAGCGAGCTCGGCGCCGATCCCGCCTCGCCGCTCCCCGGAGAGCTCGACCGGTTCGGTTCCGCTCGGATCGGACCCCGCCCGCGAGCGCCGCTCGGCTCGACGAGCTCGATGGGGATCCCGTCCGCGGGCGAGCTGGGCGTGGCTACACGTATGACCCGAATGTAATTTTTTTTTTTTAATTTTTTTTTAAACTCTGGTTTTTTCGTTCTTATCCTCGTACGGAGCCTCCTTTGTTCATTTTTTTTCCGCGAGTTTCGACCCCGCCCGGGAGCGAGCTCGGCGCCGATCCCGCCCCGCCGCTCCCCGGAGAGCTCGACCGGTTCGGTTCCGCTCGGATCGGACCCCGCCCGCGAGCGCCGCTCGGCTCGACGAGCTCGATGGGGATCCCGTCCGCGGGCGAGCTGGGCGTGGCTACACGTATGACGCGAATGTATTTTTTTTTTTTTTTTTTTTTTTTTTAACTCTGGTTTTTTCGTTCTTATCCTCGTACGGAGCCTCCTTTGTTCATTTTTTTTCCGCGAGTTTCGACCCCGCCCCGGAGCGAGCTCGGCGCCGATCCCGCCCCGCCGCTCCCCGGAGAGCTCGACCGGTTCGGTTCCGCTCGGATCGGACCCCGCCCGCGAGCGCCGCTCGGCTCGACGAGCTCGATGGGGATCCCGTCCGCGGGCGAGCTGGGCGTGGCTACACGTATGACCCGAAAGTAATTTTTTTTTTTTTTTTTTTTTTTTTTTTAATTTAACTCTGGTTTTTTCGTTCTTATCCTCGTACGGGGCCTCCTTTGTTCATTTTTTTTCCGCGAGTTTCGACCCCGCCCGGGAGCGAGCTCGGCGCCGATCCCGCCCCGCCGCTCCCCGGAGAGCTCGACCGGTTCGGTTCCGCTCGGCTTGATCAGCTCTGGTCGCTAGATCACTTGACAAAATTAGGTCAACAGGCAGATCAACTCGGGTCACCAACTAGATCAACTCAGGTCGCAAACTAGATCATCTCGGGTGGCTAGATCAACTCTGCTCGCTAGTCGGTAACTCATACTGCCATAATAAATTAGGTCACTACAACGACTCTGGTCGCTCGGTCGACTAAGGTGACTCAGGTCACTGGGTGGACTTGGTCGACTCGGTCGACTCGATCGACTCGGGTCACCGAGTTGACTCAGGTAGCCAAATCGACTCAGGTCGAGTCAGTCACCTGACCGACCCGGTCGACTCGGGTCGACGCAGTCAACTTGAGTCAACTCAGTTGACTTGGATCACCGGGTCGACTAGGGTGACTTAGGTCGACTCAGCTGACTCGGTTGACTCAGGTCGACTCAAGTCGACTTGGGTTGTCGGATCTACTCGGGCCTCTAGATTGCACGGGTCACTAGATCAACTCAAGTTGCTAGCGAGATCAGCTCAGGTCACCACACAGGTAACCAACTAGATCAACTCGGGTCACTAGATCAGCTTGGGTCACCAGCTAGATCAGCTCTAGTCGCTAGATCACCTGACAAAATCAGGTCACTAACTAGATCAGCCTGGGTCACCAACCATTTCATCTTAGGTCGCCAACTAGATCAGCTTAGGTCGCTAACTAGATCAACTCAGGTCGCCAGATCAGCTCTGGTTGCCAGCCAAAAACTTTGACTGCCATAATAAATTGGGTCACCACAGCGACTCGGGTCACCAGGTCGACTCGGTTGACTCGGGTCACCAGGTCGACTTGGTTGAATCAGGTCACTGGGTCGACTCGGTCGACTCGATGGACTTGGGTCACCAGGTCGACTTGGTTGACTCAGGTCACCGGGTCGACTCAGTCACCTGACTGACTCGGTCGACTCGGGATGACTCAGTTGACTCAGGTCATCGGATCGACTCGAGTCACCAAGTTGACTCGGGTCACCGGGTCGACTTGGGTTGTCAGATCGACTCGGGCCTCTGGATCAGTACGGGTCACTGGATCAACTCAAGTCGCTAGCGAGATCAACTCAGGTCACCACACGGGTCGCCAACTAGATCAACTCACATCGCCAGATCAGCTTGGGTCACCAACCAGATCAACTCTGGTCGCTAGATCACCTGACAAACTTAAGTCACCAGCCAGATTAGCTTAGGTCACCAGCCAGTAACTCTGACTACCATAATAAATTAGGTCACCACAGTGACTCAGGTAACTGGGTTGACTCAGTCGACTCAGGTCGACTCAGTTGACTCAGGTCACCGGGTCGACTCGATCGACTCAGTTGACTCGATTCACCGGGTTGACTTAGGTTACTGGGTTGACACGATCGACTCAGTTGACTCAGGTCATTGGGTGGACTCCGTTGACTTAATCGACTCAGGTCACCGGGTTGACTCAGTCACCTGACTGACTCGGGTCGACTTGGTTGACTCGGGTCACAAGGTCGACTTGGTTGACTCGGGTCATCAGGTCGACTTGGTTGATTCGGGTCATCGGGTCGACTCGGTTGAGTCGGGTCACCAGGTCGACTCAGGTCGACTTGGGTTACCAGATCGACTCAGGCCTCTGGATCAGGATGGGTTACTGGATCAACTCAAGTTGCTAGCAAGATCAACTTAGGTCACCACACGGGTCACCAACTAGATCAACTCTGGTCGCCAGATTAGCTTGGGTCACCAACCAGATCAACTCTGGTCTCCAGATCACCTAACAAAATTAGGTCACTAGCAACTTGGGTCACTGGGTCGACTCAATTGACTCAGGTCACCGGGTGAACTCGGTCGACTCAGTTGACTCGGGTCACCGGGTCGACTCGGTTGACTCGGGTCATTGGGTCGACTCGGTCGAGTCAGGTCACCAGGTCGACTCGATCGAGTCGGGTCATCGGGTCGACTCAGGTCGTCGGGTTGACTCAGGTCAACTCGGTTGACTCAGGTCACCGGGTCGACTCGGTTGACTTGGGTCACCGCATCGACTTGGTTGACTCAGGTCACTGCGTCGACTCGGTTGACTCGGGTCATCGGGTTGACTCGGTTGACTCGGGTCATCGGGTCGACTCGGTTGACTCAGGTCACTGGGTTGACTCAATTGACTCAGGTCACTGGGTCGACTCGGTTGACTCGGGTCACCGAGTCAACTCGAATCGACTTGGGTTGCCGGATCGACTCAGGCCTCTAGATTGGGATGGGTCACTAGATCAACACAAGTCGCTAGTGAGATCAACTCAGGTCACCACACGGGTCACCAACTAGATCAACTCAGGTCACCAAATCAGATTGGGTCACTAGCCAGATCAGCTCTGGTCGCCAGATCACCTCACAAAATTAGGTCGACAGCCAAATCAGCTTAGGTTGCCAACTAGATCAATTCAGGTCACCAGATCAGCTCTAGTCACCAGCCAGTAACTCTGACTGCCATAATAAATTAGGTCACCATAGTGACTCAGGTCGCTGGGTCGACTCGATCGACTCGGGTCACCAGGTCAACTCGGTTGACACGGGTCACTGGGTCGACTCGGTCGACTCTGTTGACTCGAGTCACCGGGTTGACTCGGTCGACTCAGGTCACTAGGTCGACTTAGGTCGACTCAGTCACCTGACTGACTCGGTCGACTTGGGTCGACTTGGTTGCCTCGAGTCATCGTGTTAACTCAGTTGACTCAGGTCATCGGGTCAACTCAGTTGACTCAGGTCATTGGGTCAACTCAGTTGACTCAAGTCATCAGGTCAACTTAGTTGACTCAGGTCACTGGGTCGAGTCGGTCGACGCGGTTGACTCAGGTCACCAGGTCGACTTGGGTTGCCGGATCGACTCGGGCCTCTAGATCAAGATGGATCATCGGGTCAACTCAAGTTACTAGCGAGATCAACTCAGGTCACCACATGGGTCGCCAACTAGATCAACTTGGGTCACCAGATTAGCTTGGGTCACCAGCTAGATCAGCTCTGGTCGCCATATCAGCTTATGTCACCAACTAGATCAACTCAGGTCGCCAGCCAATAACTTTGACTGCCATAATAAATTGGGTCACCATAGTGACTCGGGTCGCTAGGTCAACTTGGTTGACTCAGGTCATAGGGTCGACTCGGTTGACTCAGTTGACTCAGGTCATTGGGTCGACTCAGTTGACTCATGTCACTGGGTCGACTCGAGTCACCAGGTCGACTCGGTTGACTCAGGTCACTAGGTCGACTCGGGTCAACTCAGTCACCTTACTAACTTAGGTAGACTTGGTTGACTTGGGTCACCAGGTCAACTTAGGTCATCAGGTCAACACGGTTGACTCAGGTCACTAGGTCAACTCTGTCGACTCAGGTCACCAAGTCAGCTGGGTCGACTTAGTCAACTCTGGTCACCGGGTCGACTCAGTTGATTCGAGTCACCGGGTCACTGGGTCGACTCGGTTGGCTCGGGTCATCGAGTTGACCAGGTTGACTCGGGTCACTGGGTCGACTCGGTGGACTCGAGTCGACTCGATTGACTCAGGTCGAGTTGGGTTGCCGGCTCGACTCGGGCCTCTGGATCGGGATGGGTCACTGGATCAACTCAAGTCGCTAGCGAGATCAACTCAGGTCACCACACGGATCACCAACTAGATTTACTCAGGTCGCCATATCAGCTTGGGTCACCAACCAGATCAGCTCTTGTCACCAGATCACCTGACAAAATTAGTTCACCAACCAGATCAGGTTAGGTCACCAATTAGATCAACTCAGGTCGCTAGATTAGCTCTGGTCGCCAGTGAGTAACTCCGACTGCCATAATAAATTGGGTCACCACAAAAACCCTGGTCGCTGGGTCGACTCAGTCAACTCAGTCAACTTGATCAACTCGGGTCACCGGGTCAACTCGGGTCATCGGGTCAACTCGGGTCACTGGGTCGACTCGGTCGACGTGGGTCACCGAGTCGACTTGGGTTGCCGAATCAACTTAGGCCTCGAGTCGACTTGGGTTGACACGGGTCGACCTAGTCGACTCAGGTCACTAGGTTGACTCAATTGATTCAGGTCACTAGGTCAACTCAGTCGACTCTGGTTTACTCGGGTCGACTCGGTCACCTGACCGACTCGGGACACCACGTCGACTCAGTCGACTCGGTTGACTCGGGTCATCGAGTCGACTCGGTTGACTCGGGTCATCGAGTCGACTCGGTTGACTCAGGTCACTCGGTCAACTCGATAGACTCGGGTCACCGAGTCGACTTGGGTTGCCGGATTGACTCAGGCCTCTGGATCAGGACGGGTCACTGGATCAACTCAAATCGCTAGCAAGATCAACTCAGGTCACCACACGGGTCGCCAACTAGATCAACTTGAGTCACCAAATCAACTTGGGTCACCAGCCAGATCAGCTCTGGTCTCCAGATGACCTGACAAAATTAGGTCACTAGCCAGATCAGCTTAGGTCACCCACTAGATCAATTCAGGTTGCCAGCTCAGCTCTGGTCGCCAGCTAGTAACTTTAACTGCCATAATAAATTAGGTCACCACAGCGACTTGGGTCACTGGGTCGACTCAGTTGACTCGGGTCATCGGGTCAACTCGGTCGACTCAGTTGACTTGGGTCACCAGGTCGACTCGGTTGACTCGAGTCATTGGGTCGACTCAGTTGACTCGGGTCACTGGGTCGACTCAATTGAGTCAGGTCACTGGGTCGACTCGGTCAACTTAGGTCATCGGGTCGACTCAGTCACCTAACCGACTCGGTCGACTCAGGTCGACTCGGATCACCGGGTTGAATCGATCGACTTGGTTGACTCGGGTCACCGCGTCAACTCAGTTGACTCGGGTCGACTCGGTTGACTCAGGTCACTGGGTTGACTCAGTTGACTCAGGTCACCGGGTCGACTCGATTGACTCAGGTCACCGGGTCGACTCGGGTCACCGGGTCAACTCGGTTGACTCGGATGATCGAGTCGACTCGGTCGACTCGGATCGACTTGGGTTGTTGGATCAACTCAAGCCTCTAGATCAGGATGGGTCACTAGATCAACACAAGTCGCTAGCGAGATCAACTCAGGTCACCACACAGGTCGCCAACTAGATCAACTCGAGTCGCCAGATCAGATTGGGTCACCAGCCAGATCAGCTCTGGTTGCTAGATCACCTCACAAAATTAGGTCGACAGCCAAATTAGCTCTGGTCACTAGATCACCTCACAAAATTAGGTCGACAACCAGATCAGCTTAGGTTGCCAACTAGATCAATTCAGGTCGCTAGATCAACTCTGGTCGCTAGCCAATAACTTTGACTGCCATAATAAATTGGGTCACCACAGCGACTCGGGTCGCTGGGTCGACTCGGTCGAGTCGGGTCACTGGGTCGACTTGGTTGACTTAGGTCACTAGGTCAACTCGGTCGACTCAGTTGACTCAGGTCACCGGGTTGACTCGGTTGACTCAAGTCACCGGGTCGACTTAGGTCGACTCGGTTGACTTGGGTCACCAGGTCGACTCAATTGACTCAGGTCATCGGGTCAACTCAGTTGACTCAGGTCATCGAGTCGACTCGATCGACTCGGGTCACTAGGTTGACTCGGTCGACGCGGTTGACTCAAGTCACCGGGTTGACTTGGGTTGCCGGATCGACTTAGGCCTCTAAATCGGGATGAGTCACTTGGTCAACTCAAGTCGCTAGCGAGATCAACTCAGGTCACCACACGGGTCGCCAACTAGATCAACTCAGGTCACCACACGGGTCGCCAACTAGATCAACTCAGGTCGCCAGATCAGCTTGGGTCACCAGCTAGATCAGCTCTGGTCACCAGATCACCTAACAAAATTAGGTCACCAGCCAGATCAGCTTATGTCACCAACTAGATCAACTCGGGTCGCCAGCCAGTAACTTCGACTGCCATAATAAATTGGGTCACCACAGTGACTCAGGTCGCTGGGTCGACTCGGTTGACTCAGGTCACAGGGTCGACTCGGTTGACTCAAGTCATCGGGTCGACTCGGTTGACTCATGTCACTGGGTCAACTCAGGTCACCGGGTCGACTTAGTTGACTTAGGTCACCAGGTCGACTCAGTTGACTCAGGTCACCGAGTCGACTCGGGTCGACTCAGTCACCTTACTGACTTAGGTCAACTTGGTTGACTCAGGTCACCATGTCAACTCAGGTCATTGGGTTGACACGGTTGACTCGGGTCACTGGGTTAACTCTATCGACTCGGTTGACTCGGGTCACCGAGTCGACTCAGTCGACTCTGGTCACCGGGTCGACTTGGTTGATTCGGGTCACCGGGTCACTGGTCGACTCGGTTGGCTCGGGTCATCGGGTCGACTCGGGTCACTGGGTCGACTCGGTTGACTCAGGTCGACTGGGTCGACTTAGTCAACTCTAGTCACCGGGTCGACTCGGTTGATTCGGGTCACCGGGTCACTAGGTCGACTCGGTTGGCTCGGGTCATCGGGTCGACTCAGGTCACTGGGTCGACTCGGTTGACTCAGGTCGACTGGGTCGACTTAGTCGACTCTGGTCACCGGGTCGACTCGGTTGATTCAGGTCACCGGGTCACCGAGTCGACTCGGTTGGCTCAGGTCATCAGGTCGACTCGGTTGACTCGGGTTGCTAGCTCGACTTGGGTTGCTGGCTCGACTCGAGCCTCTAGATCGAGACGGGTCATTGGATCAACTCAAGTCGCTAGCGAGATCAACTCAGGTCACCACATGGGTCGGCAACTAGATTTACTCGAGTCACCATATCAGCTTGGGTCACCAACCAGATCAGCTCTTATCGCCAGATCACCTGACAAAATTAGTTCACCAGCCAGATCAGGTTAGGTCGCTAACTAGATCAACTCGGGGTGCTAGATCAGCTCTAGTCGCCAGTGAGTAACTCTGACTACCATAATAAATTAGGCCACCATAAAAACCCCGGTCGCTGGGTCGACTTGGTTGACTCAGGTCACCGGGTCGACTCAGTTGACTCGGGTCATTGGGTCGACTCGGTCAACTCGGGTCACCGGGTCGACTCGGGTCATCGGGTCACTGGGTCGACTCGGGTCACCGAGTCGACTTGGGTTGCTGGATTGACTCAAGCCTCGAGTCGACTTGGGTTGACACGGGTCGACCTAGTCAACTCAGGTCACCGGGTCGACTCAATTGATTCAGGTCACTAGGTTGACTCAGTCGACTCTGGTTGACTCGGGTCGACTTAGTCACCTGACCGACTCAGTTGACTCGGGTCACCACGTTGACTCGGTCGACTCGGTTGACTCAGGTCGACTCAGTTGACTCGGGTCATCGGGTCGACTCAGTTGACTCAGGTCACTCGGTCGATTCGGTTGACTCGGGTCACTTGGTCAACTCGGGTCGACTTAATCACCTGACTGACTTAGGTCGACTTAGTTGACTCGGGTCACCAGGTCGACTCAGTTGACTCAGGTCACTGGGTCAACTCTGTCGACTCAGGTCACCAGGTCGACTGGGTCAACTCAGTCGACTCAGGTCACCGGGTCGACTCAGTCACTTGACCGACTCGGTTGATTCGGGTCACTGGGTCGACTCGGTTGACTCAAGTCACTGGGTCGACTCGATTGACTCGGGTCGACTCGAGTGACTCGGGTCACCGGGTCAACTCGGGTTGACTCGGGCCTCTAGATCAGGAGGGGTCATTGGATCAACTCAAGTTTCTAGCGAGATCAACTCAAGTCACCACACGGGTCCCCAACTAGATTTACTCAGGTCACCATATCAGCTTGGGTCACCAGCCAAATCAACTCTTGTCGCCAAATCACCTGACAAAATTAGTTCGCCAGCTAGATCAGGTTAGGTCGCCAACTAGATCAACTCGGGTTGCTAGATCAGCTCTGGTCGCCAATGAGTAACTCCAACTGCCATAATAAATTAGGTCACCACAGAAACCCCAGTCGCTGGGTCGACTCGGGTCGACTCGATTGACTCGGGTCATTGGGTCGACTCGGTCAACTCGGGTCACCGGGTCGACTCGGTTGACTCAGGTCATCAGGTCGACTTGGGTCACTGGGTCGACTCGGGTCACCGAGTCGACTTGGGTTGCTGGATCGACTCAGGCCTCAAGTTGACTTGGGTTGACACGGGTCGACCTAGTCTACTAAGGTCTCCTGGTCGACTCGGGTCGACTCAATCGATTCAGGTCACTGGGTCGACTCAATCACCTGACTGACTCGGTCATCTCAGGTCACCATGTCGACTCGATTGACTCTTGTCATCGGGTTGACTCAGTTGACTCAGGTCACTGGGTCAACCGATTGACTCAGGTCACTGGGTCGACTCGGTCACCACACGGGTCACCAACTAGATCAAGTTAGGTAGCTAGCGAGATCAACTCAGGTCACCACACTGGTCCCCAACTAGATCAACTCGGATCGCCAGATCAGCTTGGGTCACCAGCCAGATCAGCTGTGGTCGCCAGATCAGCTTGGGTCACCACATTGACTCAGGTCGCCACATTACTTGGCCAACTCGGGTCACCAGCCAGATCAACTCAGGTGACTCGGTTGACTCAGGTTATCGGGTCGACTCGGGTCGACTTGGGTTGCCAGATCAACTCGGGCCTCGAGTCGACTTGGGTTGACTTGGGTCACCAGGTCGATGCGGGTTGTCAGGTCAACACGAGTCACCGGTTCGACATGGGTCGCCAGTTTGACACGGGTCACTGGGTCGACACGGGTCACTGGGTCGACGCGAGTCACTGGGTCGAGCGGGTCACTAGGTCGACGCAGGTCGCTGGGTTGACTCGGGTCGTCAAGTTGACTCGGGTCGCCGGGTCAACTCAGGTTATTGGATCGACTCGGGTCTCTAGATCAGGACAGGTCACTTGATCAACTCGGGTCACCACATGAGTCACCAATTAGATCAACTCAGGTCACCAGATCAGCTTGGGTCACTAGCCAAATCTGCTCTGGTCGCCAAATCACCTAACCGACTCGGGTCGCCAGCCAGATCAGCTTGGGTCACCACATCACCTGGCCAACTCGGTTCGCCAGATCAACTCAGGACACGACATCGACTCAGGTAGTTAGCTAGATCATCTCAGATCACCAGATCGCCCGATGAACTCAGGTCGGGTGGGGTCTCTAGATCGAGTCGAGTCACCAGATCAAGTCGGGTCCCGAGCCAGATCAACTCAGGTCACCACATCGACTCGGGTCACCAGCCAGATTAGGTCAGGTCACTAGATAGCCTGACCTACTTAGATCTCCAGTGAGTCTGTCCACTTTTTGAATGATTGACCCATACTCCTCTTCAAGTATTATCATAGTCAAGTCTCCGCTTCTAGCTCGACAATAAGAAGGGCGTGACTCCATGTATGGCCTGAGTGATTTTTTTTTAACTCTGGTTTTTTCATTCTTTTTGTCGTAGGGAGCCTCCTTTGTCTATTTTTTTTACAACTTTTGACCTCGCTCACGATCAAGCTAGGCCAACTCATTTAAACTTGGATCGCATAAATCTAATATGCACAATAGTAATGTTGATGAGTATGCAAACACATCAATGAAGTCATCTCAGTATGTCAAGTCCCCCAACTTAGATCACTCGAGTCGCATAAGTAACTCAGATAGCCATAATAAATTAGGTCACCATAGTGACTCGGGTCACTAGGTCGACTCAGGTCACGGGGTCGACTCGGGTCATCAAGTCAACTCAGGTTGCTGGGTTGACATAGCCGAATCGACTCAGGTCTTTGGATCGGGACGGGTCACTTGATCAACTCGTGTCGCTAGCCAAATCAACTTAGGTCATCACATGGGTCGCCAACTAGATCAACTCGGGTCGCTAGATCAGCTCTGGTCACCAGATCACCTGACCAACTTAGGTCGCCAACCAAATCAGCCTTGATCGCCACATTGACTCAGGTTGCCACATCACCTAGCCAACTTGGGTCGCCAGCCAGATCAACTCGAGTTGCCAGATCGACTCGGGACACCACATCGACTCAGGTAGTCAGCTAGATCATCTTGGATCCCTAGATCGCTCGATGAACTCAACTCAGGTGGGGTCTCTAGATCAAGTCGGGTCACCAGATCAAGTCGGGTCCTGAGCTAGATCAACTTAGGTCACCACATCGACTTAGGTCACCAGCCAGATCAGGTCCCTAGCCAGATCAACTCAGGTCACCACATCCAATATGCACAATAGTAATGCTGATGAGTATGCAAACTCATCAATGAAGTCATCTCAGTATGCCAAGTTGTCAAGTCCTCCAACTTAGATCAGTCGAGTCGCATAAGTAACTCCAACTACCATAATAAACTTAGATCACTCAGGTCGTTAGGTCGACTCGGGTTGCCGGCTTGACTCGGGTCTCTAGATCGCGATAGGTCGCTGGATCAACTCGGGTTGCTAGCTAGATTAACTCAAGTCACCACATCGACTTGGGTCATCACCTAGATCAGCTCAGGTTGCCACATCACCTAACCAACTCAGGTCAGGTCGGGTCACCAGATTAATTCGGGTCACCAGCCAGATCAACTTAGGTTGCCACATCAACTCGAGTATCCAGATAGATCAGCTCGGGTCACCAAATCACCTAACTAACTTAGGTCAGGTTGGGTTAGGTCTCCTGATCAGGTCGGGTCACCGGATCAACTCAGGTCGCTAATTAGATCAACTCGGGTCACTAACATGATCAACTCGGGTCAACACATCAGCTTATGTTGTTAACACATTCCAATATGCCAAGCTGTCTAGTTTGCTAGCTCGGATCACTCGAGTCGCATAAGTAACTCGTATTGCCAAAACAACTTGGGTCACCTAATTAACTCGAGTCATCAGATCGACTCGGGTCGCCAGATCGACTCGGGTCACCGGATCGACTCGAGTCCTCGAATCGACTCGGGTCACCGTATTGACGCAGGTCACCGGATCGACTCAGGTCTCCAGATCAGGATGGGTCGTCCGATCGACTCGGTTCATCGGATCGATTCGGGTATCCAGATAGATCAAATCAGGTCACCAAATCACCTGACTAACTTAGGTTAGGTCGGGTCTCTGGATCGAGTCGGGTCACCAGATCAAATTGGGTCTCCAGCCAGATCAACTCGGGTCAACACATCGACTCGAGTCACCAACCAGATCAACTTGGGTCGCCAGACCAACTCAGGTCAGGTCGGGTAAGGTCTCCAGATTGGGTCAAGTCGCGGGATCATTTCAGCTCGCCAGCCAGATCAACTCGAGTTGCTACATCGACTCGACTCGACTCGCCAACCAGATCAGCTCAGGTCATTAGATCACCTGACCAACTCGAGTCAGGTCGACGGATGAAGTCAGATCGCCAGATCAACTCAGGTCGCCAGCCAGATCAACTCAGATCATCACATCGACTTAGGTCGCCAGCCAAATCAGCTCGGGTCACCAAATCAACTCGGGTCACCAGCCAGATCAACTCGGGTTAACAAATTTGAGTTTTGACCCCACTCGCAAGCGAGCTAGGCTAACTCATTCAAACTTGGATCGCCTCAATCTAATATGCATAATAGTAATACTAACGAGTATGCAAACTCATCAATGAAGTCAACTAAGTATGCCAGCCTGATCAACTCAGGTCAACAAATTGACTCGGGTCACCAACCAGATCAACTCGGGTCACCAGATTGCCAGGCCAAGTTGGGTCGGGTCGGGTTGGGTCAGGTCTCTAGATCGGGTTGGGTCAGTTCTCTAGATCGGGTCGGGTTGCCAGATCAATTCTTGTCGCCAACCAGATCAACTCAGGTCGCCACATCGACTCGGGTCGTCAGCCAGATCAGCTCGGGTCACCACATCACCTAACCAACTCGGGTTAGGTCGGGTCACCCGATCAATTTGGGTCACTAAGTTGGGTGTGACTCCATGAATGGCACGAGTGGTTTTCTTTTTCAACTCTAGTTTTTTCATTCTTTTCATTGTACGAAGCCTCCTTTGTCTATTTTTTTAGGACTTTTGACCCCGCCCTGAGGATCGCCAACGAGCTCGACCGGATCCTGTCCGAGATCTTGCTCGTGAGCGAGCTCACCGGGATCCCGTCGCCAACGAGCTAGGCGTGACTCCATGGATGGCTCTAGTGATTTAAGTTTTTTATAACTTGAAAATTTTGTTCTTTTCCTTGTATAGAGCCTCCTTTATCCATTTTTTCCTACGAGTTTCGACCCCGCCAGCGACCTTGTTAAGTTCTCATCGCAGGTCTTGCCCTACTACCACGAAAGCCTCCCAGCGGTTATATGAAATGACCCCGGGTCATTTCAACACTGCGTCTAACAATAACTAGTCAGACTGCATCAAATGATGTCCACCTCGATCCATGCCAACTCATTCAAACTTGGATCACCTCAATCTAATATGCACAATAGTAATGCTGACAAGTATGCCAACTCATCAATGAAGTCGCCTTAGCATGCCAAGCTGTCAAGTCCCCCAACTTGAATTACTCCAGTCGCATAAGTAATTCGGATCATTGGATCGACTCGCATCGCCGAGTCAACTCGGGTTTCTGGATCGACTCGAGTCCCCAAAACAACTTGGGTTGCCAGTCGGATCAACTCGGGTCACCATCCAGATCAACTCAGGTCGCAAGATCACCTGACTAACTTAGATTGACGAAGTTGCCTAGCCAACTTGGATCGCTAGACTTGCCAGATCGACTCGAATCACTGGAGTCGTCAGATCGACTCAGATCTCTATTTCAAGTCGGCCCTATTGCCACGAAGGCATCCCAATGATAACCAGTCAGATCGCAAGTTAAATCACATCAAATG
>BSBK01002666.1:0-215000 GCA_027943335.1 Chamaecyparis obtusa
ATATATATATATATATGTATATATATGTATATATATGTATATATATGTATATATATATATATATGTATATATATGTATACATATATATATGTATAATATATATATATATGTATATATATATATATATATGTATATATATGTATATATATATGTATATGTATGTATATATATATATATATGTATGTATATATATGTATATGTATGTATATATATATATGTATGTATATGTATGTATATATGTATGTATATATATATATATATGTATGTATATATATATATATATGTATGTATATATATATATGTATGTATATATATATATATATATATGTATGTATGTATCTATGTATGTATGTATGTATGTATGTATGTGTGTGTGTATATATATATATATAGAAACAATGAAACTAAGAATGGTGTCTTGATCTGGTCTATTGAATTATTATCTATGAAATTTGTTAAGCATCTTGAATATGAATGGAATACAAGCTATCACTGTTTCAGATTGAATTATTGGTTTATGAGATGGATTTGGCCAAGAATATCTTGAAAGAGTGGTTCTATTGTAATGATGGTTATAGTGATTGATTCCTCATATATATATATATATATATGGTGCCTTGTTCTGGTCTATTGAATTATTATCTATGAAATTTGTTAAGCATCTTGAATATGAATGGAATACAAGCTATCACTATGTCAGATTGAATTATTGGTTTATGAGATGGATTTGGCCAAGAATATCTTGAAAAAGTGGTTCTATTGTAATGATGGTTATAGTGATTGATTCCTCATATATTTTGTAAGGATATATGTTAGTTAAATATCCATTCTAGATGCACACAACATGAAGTCATGATGGTAAAACCCTTTTTCCAAATGCATAGCCTCTCTTATTATCTTGTCTTTATCCCTGCAAGTCAGTGGTATTAACTAAAATTTCTCTTTGCCTTTGTGAACAATATATGTATTAGAGTAGCCATCATGAATTGTCCTTCTCATACATATTATATTTTTTACTTAGCATTCAGATTTGCCTAAGCAGTACTGTGAACTTTCCTCCAACACATGTACTATTGTGAAAATCATCACAAGTCCATTTGTTGGAGGTCTAAAGGAAACACATGTACTATTGTGAAAATCATCACAAGTACACATATTTGGAGGTCTAAAGGAAACAAAAGAATTTGAAGAGTCACGAGTGGTGAGAAGATTCTTTTGAGTAGAAGCTTTGGAGGCATTGTAGATTAGTTCATATCTTTGGTCACAAATGTATATAGGCAATGCAGATCCTACATACCAAAATTCATCTTAGTATTGATTTCCTTTTGTTGTGAAATTCAAACCCTATAATTAGGAAAATGTCAACCAATGCAAGGAGTGCAACCAAAATTTGGAGAATTAATCAAATGGACACAACTTGAAAATTATGAACATGGCACAATCTTTAGGTAAAGTGATTCTTATCAGGGGCACTTTCTATCCACATCTAAACATGGTTGTTTACTAGCTGCCCTTCAATAGGACACTTGACTGTACCTATTTGAACATAGTTCAAATCCCAAAGTCTGCATTTCTAGGACTGTTCAGCATTGTCCTAGTCAATCCATGTTTGTATGCTTGCTACCCATACCAACCTATATCACCTACCTAAGAAGTACTTTGAGTAGTCCTCCTACACATGTACTATTGTGAAAATCATCACAAGTCCATTTGTTGGAGGGCTACTCAAAGTACACATGTTTGGAGGTCTAAAGGAAACAAGAGAATTTGAAGAGTCATGAGTCTTAAGATTGCACTTAATATAGCCAAGCTTCATTCAATGGTACATTCAAACATGAAACAAACCATTCTTAAACTAGATTAAACTAGTAAACCAAAGGACATACTGATTATAAGTAAACTAGTAAACCAAAGGACATGCTTTTACTACTAAGTCTCTATTTGTTGGGCATACTGATTATAAGTACTTGACATATATCACAAATGATGCTAATTAAGGTTGGTGAGATGATTATGCCTATCCTAAAAAAAGACTATCAAATCATTATGCTTTCAAATCAATTACCTATCGATGTATCCCTTGCGAGGGAGAGAAGCCAAACACATAAAGAACATGCACATAAACAGGGCAACTAAAAAAATTAAATGGAATACACCAAGAAGTACCAAATGATGAATGCTCAATTGTTGTAATGGCAAAGCAATATCACCATCCATTTCTAGAACTTGATTTTTCTATAGTCCAAATGATTTTTCTTATTTCTTATATGTGCTTGGTGACAGGATTTTGAACATTGTTGACATACTTAAATGGAATACACAATACCAAATGATGAATGCTCAATTGTTGTAATGGAAAAGCATCATAACCGTCCATTTCTAGAATTTGATTTTGTATAGTCTTAATTATTTTTCTATAGTCCTAATGATTTTGAAAATTGTTGACAAAGAGTGTTTCTATTTTTTATTATAGTATAAATGATTTTTCTATAGTTGTAATGCTTTTTCTTATTTCTTGTCTTTTGTCCCTTTTTTATTTCCTATGTCTGTGCTTCATGACAGGATTTTGTCACCTTCTTTTGATGGTATATTTCATTCACTCTATGTGGAATACTATTTTGTTCACTATTTTATTTCAGCTTCATATTTCTTTCATTTTTCATTTACACAGAGACTACACATGTTGATAAAAAAATGAGCTATTTGATTTAGGTTTACTTTTCATTATTGTAAATGGTTAATATTTCTGATGGTACTCCTTGGTGTATTTCATATAAAAATAATCATATAAAAATAATAAATGTAGTAACAATGGTGCAGTGCATTATTGATATAGGTTCGATGACTCTTGTCAATGTGCCAAACTATCAATGTGGTGGTGGGCAGTGTGTGTTGAAGACTTCACAGACACCGAACAACCCTAGACGACAATTTTGGTGCTACCCAAATAGAAAAAGGTTGCTAATGTGTATATATTTAAATTTTCTAATGTAAATACTATTCATTATAATATAAGAACTAATGTAGACTAGGTATCACAAGGAAATAATGGTTGCAGATACTTTAGTTGGGTCGATGACAACTCATCTGCATCTATCCACCCATCTCCACTTATCCGCGATGAAGGATTTGAGTGCAAAACATGTCAAGCTAGGGAAAATTCTGAAATTATATTTTTGCGATGCCTTCTCTATATTGTAATCGCATATCTTTGTTGTGACCATATGCAGAGATGAACTCAAGAATTAGTTAGTTTAGTATTTTCATATTGTAACTAATATTTTAATATTGATATGACATAACTTCTCTTTGCCTCAAGTGCGCATATATATGGTTTACATCTTTTTTTAGAATAATTCTTCATGTTTATGGCTCAGGTGAGCCCCAATCTTCTATCAATCACATGATTTAACGTATAGTGTTTTCTTGGCTATTCCATTTGTTCCTTGACCTTGACTATGGATTGACTATCATTTTCAAGCTTGAGCGAGGCTTCGTACCATGCAGCGTCCACAGATTTGTATGCAAAATTGATTTATGTTGGAGGTAAACTACATGTGTCATGTAAACAACATGGTTGAATGCAATCTCTTTTGCATGTTTTCAAGATTTTTCGACCAATACAAACGTAAATAATGCATTGAACGTAATCTATGAATGTTGTGTGGTATGAAGTCTCACTAAAGTTTGAGCGCAGCGTGGTATGAAGTCTCCCTTTATTCTAGTGAGGGATTGGAATGAGTTCATTTTGGATGCAAAGGAGAATGGGGATACTCAAAGAGGAATTACACCAGCAAATGAGAGAAGGTATAAACACGACAACTGAGAAACATAAATGCAGAGTTCACAACAGTTGAGAAACATAATTGTAGGCATCACGGTCACAATTTTTTGGAGACAACATAATTGAGTTGTATACCCAAGCGATGGAGTGCAACTTCTGCACCTCCGATTCCAAGTTGACACTGCGGGATACAAAGACCATAGATAAGGAATAAATTTAGAGAGGGGAGGATGAACCTCAAGTTAAATGAGGCAACTGCAAACATTTTAATAGATTTTTATTATTTTTGTCATTATGGCCCTCCTCCACTCTCTAAATTTATTCCTTATCTATGGTCTTTGAATCCCGCAGTGTCAATTTGGAATCGGAGGTGCAAAAGTTGCACTCCATCACTTGGGCATACAACTCAATTACATTGTCTCCCAAAAGATGTGACCATGATGCCTACAATTATGTTTCTCATCTGTTGTGTCCCAGGACCCCTTATGACCCTTTACGACTATTTACGATCCCTAAGAATACATCTTAGAGGTCTTAAAATGTCGTAAAGGGTCATAAGAGGCTCCTAGGAGGGGCCAGATGAGCTTCCACCTTCATGTGGTTGGCCCTGTTAAGTAGAGAATGTTATACTCTTCTCAAAACAAAGAGAAGCTCAATAATTTAAGGTCTTAGTCCATGAACAAATTAAATTAGACTTACTATCCAAAACACATAGAAAACATGCACATAAACATGAAAACTGAGAAACATAAATGTAGATTTCACAATAGTTGAGAAACATAATTGTAGGCATCATGGTCATAATTTTTTTGAGACAACGTAATTGAGTTGTGTACCCAAGCGATGCAAAGAAACTTCTGCACCTCTGATTCCAAGTTGAATACATTTGTTGGAGGACCTTGTATTCATGAGAAACAAATGTAGTCAACTTGGAATTAGAGGTGCAGGATTTTCTCTGCATCATCTGGGTATACAATTACATTGTCTCCAAAAATTTGTGACTGTTTGTAAACAGTAAACAATGGCGATATAATATTGTTGTGCTTAATTTGATAATATATATATATTTGATAAAAAAAATTAAATTGTATGTCGATATTTTGACCAACAAGAATAGAAATATCGATGAGAAAGCTATACATTCGACGTTTATTGCGATGATTTTTAAGTCACAATTTTGATGTATAGTGGTCGCAGGGATAAGGCTATAACCGGTAATTCTTCCAGGTTGAAGCAATGATTTCGACGTCATTTGCATCGATACTTCCACCACTATGGATGTCACAATTGCAACAGAGATTTGAAGTGTGGTATTTTCAACAAAAAAAAATCTGACGACCATTATGGTCGATTAACTGACCAATAGGCCTCTAATAATTGACTAAACCTCATCGAAAAATAAGCTAAAATTTACTAGTGAAAAAGAATGGTGATATCAGACTTTCTGTAGACATTGAGAATCTAAATATGTCATCATTAAAGGACAATTATGTGTTTCAAAACATGGAAGCATTGTTGCAAAAGGTCAAATGAAATGAGTTATTGTCAATGATGGATGGGTTCTCAAGATATAACCATGTGAAAGTAAAAGAAGAGGAACAATATAAAACAACATTTACTATGCCTTGGGGTACCTATGTGTAAGCCAAAATGCCTTTTTGACTCACTAATGTAGGGGCTACTTTCCAAAGAGAAATGGATGTAGCCTTTGAGGATTTTATTGATGTAATTAAGGTGGTCTATCAAGATGACCTAACTACTTACTCCAAAAAGGTGGAAGATCATTGCAAGCATTTAGAACAAATCTTTCAGAGAGCCCTTGCATATGGAATATCATCGAACCCAAAGAAATGTCATTTTGCAGTTACTGGAGGAAAATTATTAGGGCATATTGTATCCAAATATGGAGTAAAAATAGATCCCAAAAGGATTATAGCAATAAATAAAATTGAGGTCCCTAAGAATGTCAAAGGGACCCAATCTTTATTTGGGAAAATAAACTTTGTGAGAATATTTGTCCCAAATTTTTCAGAGATAATTAAACCAATTGTTGTAATGTTGAAAAAGGGTGCAACTATGAAATGGATAGATGAGGCCTTAGAAGCATTTATTAATATCAAAAGGGAAATTAAGGAAGCCCCTGTTCTTAAGTCTCCAGATTTTACCAAACCATTTCAACTCTTTTCTTTTGCATCATACCGCACTATTGTCATTTTCATGTTGTAAAAGAATGATGAAGGTTATGAGAAACCAAAAGCATTCTT
This sequence comes from Chamaecyparis obtusa, assembly GCA_027943335.1. Taxonomy (NCBI): domain Eukaryota; kingdom Viridiplantae; phylum Streptophyta; class Pinopsida; order Cupressales; family Cupressaceae; genus Chamaecyparis; species Chamaecyparis obtusa. The sequence goes on from BSBK01002666.1 coordinate 6,049, forward strand.
TAGTATGACTCTTCAAGCCTCGGAGTTGAATTATGATATCAATGAAAAATAAGCTTATGCACTTGTGAAAGCAGTAAAATCCTTTAGGCCTTATTTGGTTGGGGCGAAAGCAATAGCTTGTGTTCCTAATGCAGCAATAAAGTATATATTCAAATAGTCAGAAGTAACGGGAAAAAGATGTAGGTGGGTGAATCAAATACAGGAATTTGATATAGAGATTTAGATTACTAAAAATTTTAGGGGAAAAGGGTTGGAAAACTTGATGGTAGAATCAGACATGGATGCAATATAGGTAAATCAGGTGGATTTAAGTAAAACTCAAACAAGTATTGAAATGTGCTCTTGGTACACTAATATAGTACATTTCTTAAAGCACATGAAGTGTCCAGAAAGCCTTACAGATAGTCAGAAGAAGATAATAAAATTGCATGCATCTAAATATGTCTTGATACAAGGGGATTGTTTTTAGAAAAATAGGGATGGTATAATTATTTTTTGTTTAGATATGTACCAATCTGAGATAGTGCTTAAGGATCTTCATGATGGAGTATGTGGGCAAAAAAATTTAGCAAACACAACAGCCCATAAGATATTGAATTTTGGATATTATTGGTCCTATCTATTTAAGGATTATTATGCATATATCCAAAACTATGAGGCATGTCATAAATTTTTAGGAAAGCTCAAATACAATGGTGCATTACCTCTTAAACCCATGTCTACTAAAGAACCATTCCAAATGTGCGGAATAGACTTCATAGGGGAAATCACTGATACTTATAGTGGTGTAAACAAATGGATTTTTATGGCCACTAATTACTTCACTAAGTGGGTGGAAGCCATACCTACCAGACAGGCTACTAGTAAGATTGTGATCAAATTCTTGACTGAAAACATACTAATAAGATTTGGTGTTCCTTATAAAAAAATTTTTGATAATGCCATGTGTTTTAGGTCTGGGGAGTTTATTTAATTCCATGAGAAGTATGGAATAAAAATTTCTTATTCGTACCCTTATCATCCACAAGGAAATGGCCAAGAAGAATCAAATAACAAGAATATAATCAAAATCATCAAAATAATGTTGAGCAACAATAAGAGAGCATGGGATTCAAAGTTACCATTTTCACTTTAGGTGGACAAAATTACAATCAATAAATCCACTAGATATGCACCATATGAACTTTTCTATGGGAAGAAATCCCCGATACCATTGAATAATTTATTATCAATATAAAAATTTGTAAATGAAGAGAAGTGGGAAGAGGTGGACTTCATGGAAAATAGATTTTTCCAGCTTACAGAATTGGATGAGATGAGGAATCAAGCTCAGGATAAAAATCATGAATTACAATAGCAAGTGAAATTTTTGTTTGATAAGAAGACCACAGAATGAAAATTTCAAGAAGGTGATTTGGTCTTGAGATGGAATGTAAAATATTAGGACAAAGCCATACATGGAAAATTTGATGCTCTATGGGTAGGTCCTTTTGTCATTATTGGTAAAGGAGGTGAGAATTCTTATCTCTTACAAGATCTGGATGGTAATGCTCAAGAGCTTCCAGTACATGGTCAATATCTCAAAATATTTTTCTCTTGAAAGTTTTAAAAGAAGATTTATTTTTTTCATTTGTATAGTATGTATTATATTCTTTTGTTTTTCTGATGATCTCCTTTCCAAAGATAACTAGGATCTTGTTGTATTTACTAGGAATGCACGTCCCCAAAAAGAGCCACTATTGACACTCAATTTTTAAAATTAAATATTTTTATGGTTTTAAAATCTTCTTATGCTTTGAGAATAGTTAGTGCTTCTTTATTTTATTTTTGCAAGATTAGCTTATGGATATTCACCTGAAAAGTTTTTAAATTGAGTTTTCCATTTGGCAAATCCAGGGAGACACTGGGAGAAATTGACCACATTCTACTTAGAGGCATAATATGGGGCTTCCATGATTGAAAAAAATTCTCTTATCGGCAAGAGTTTGGTCGATATCCTTAAGCAAATAAATCAGGTTGTGATAAACCAACAAAAGGGGTGTACAATTACTAAACTTGATTGGCAGATCGAAGTAACACCTTTTGGGATAAATGATTGGTAGGAAAAAAGTACATTCATACCAATAGATGATATAAATCACTAAGATTTATATTGATGGAAGATCTATTGGTGTGATACATACTATCGGGGTAAGTTAAAATAATTCAGACCAATCCCCGATGACTTGATCGGAGAAGGATACTGTAGACACCTAAATTTGATTACATAAATTGGTAATCTTATTTAATCTTCTCCTAGGACATCATATTAATTAAATATTATTATTTAGTTAATTTATGTCATCCCCTAGTTAATTAATTTAATTAATTAACTATAGTCCAATTAATTATCTAAATGGAAAACCTATAGTCTGATAATTAATTAATCCCTATTCTTCTATTAATTTAAATGTATAGACTTATCTAATTAAAGTAATTCATGAAATCTCTTTTTCTTCTTACTTGGAATTAAATAAATATTTAATTCCAACCCTTAACCCTCAACTAAACCCATCCCAAAACTCCTAACATGTAGTTCATACTCAACCCAACCCATTCGACCATACTAATCCTTCTTAATTAGCTAATGACCCATGATTAGCTAATCCAACCCTCCACTCATTCTCTCTCCTCCCATCACATACTCCTAAACCTCCCACTTGCCTCCTAATCGAAGCCTAATCACCTCCTAAGAATTTTCACAATCATAATCCATTGATTAAGAAATCCTAAGCCAAACCAAGTCAACCCTCATGTCACATCCTTACATCCCCAAATTGCCTCACCTCATGTCAACCTTAAATGCTCTTACATGCCTCTTACACACTCCATTCTTCTCTTACACATTTGTCCCCTCTCACATCTCCCAAAATGGTCACATTCCCCCACTTCTTCCAACATCTCCCATTGTGACACTTGTCACAATGAGATGCATTTGAGAAAGCACAATCCATCTACTCCCCCTCAAATGCATCTTGGCCCTTCCTTAGGTTTGCATCTTGACCATTCATTCATCCCTCCTCTTGCCTATAAATTGAGCCCTCTTCTCCTTCATTTTCATCCACCATCAAAGCATTATTATCATGCCCATTTGAGAGCCAAAAACATCCAAAGAAACCTTATAATGCCAAATTTCTCCCACACATCTTGAAGCTTGAGAAAGGTTTATGAGCACACATATCCTCATTGGACAAACCCTCTATACTTTGGAGGCTTTTTGGGTCTAAGGTTTACATTCCCTCATGTTTTATTGCTTTCATTTGTAGGTCTGATCTTAAAGATTTATCTCATTTGTATTATTGAATGTTTAGCTTTATTTATGTTCTTTAACACTACATTTTAGGTAATACATTTTGGCACGCCTGGTGGGACCCACATCTAGGGTCATTTCTTCATCTTTCTCATCTACTTTACATTGCAAAACTAACCAAAAAACTAACATTTCTTATTGTTTGAGTGTTTTGCAAGGGTTTTTTGAGTGTTTTGAATCTTTGAGGCCAAAGAAGACACATTTGAGCCACCATTCCTGCATTCAGATTTCACACAGTGAAAATTTTAAAAAACACATAGTTTTGCAAGAACGCGGGTACGGACGGTGGGAATGTGGAATGGTCTACAGGAACCTTCTCTCTTCTATCTTTTTCTTTCTCTCTATCCCAAACTTCACCAGTCCTTTCTTTGAGACACTTTTGCGGGATCACATTCCCGCAACGCGGGAACACTGTTTGACTAGGTTGGATCGTCTGTGTACTTTTGTAAGCCATAAGGCATTAAGTAAAATCTTAAAATTTGTGTCATAATTCCCACAACATATGATTGACATTTGACTTTATGGGAATGCTTCTTGACCAGGAGGGACCACATCTGCAAGTATCATTTTCAATTTGGCATTTATTTTTTTCTATCAGTTTTTTAATTCTGACAGTCCTGCAGGATCGCTTGTACGGTCTGCGGGAAGGTTGTTTTCAATTTGCGGGATTGCAGGTATTTAAGGGAGTGCTGGTTAAAAAGTTTAAAATAGAATTAACACACTTTATTTTGGTGCACTAAAAAGAACATTGCATGCCTACACAACACCTCACTTTTCAATTGGGTTTAAAATGAACAAGGGCTAAAAATGAACAATCAAACACATTTCTTTTGCTACTTAAAATCTATCAAAACTCAATCTTGAATGCTTAAGGGAAAAAAAATCAATGTGATGAATGTTTCTTTTGGTGTTTAAAAATCAATCCAGTCCAATCTTGAATGCTTAAGGACAATAAATCAATTACAATCAAAAAACTTTGAATTGGTGCTTAAAAAGAATGAAACAAAGTCTTGAATGCTAAAGGGAGTAACAATTTTTTGTTTTTGCAAAGCAATTTTCATCTTCAAGCATTGTCATTTACTTCTCAAAGAACCTTGCATGTTAAGAAAATGAGTGTTTGATGTTCTAGGATTGCAAACACTTAGTCTAAACTAGGTTCAATTTGGAATGACTACCTCTTGGTGTGTTTGAAGGAGTGTTTTTCAACACTTCCTTAAGAGATTTTTAATTCTTGAAAAAACCTTGTTAAAGTAAGTGATGCAAGAACAATTATCTTATATCTGTATCCTCTCCCCTTTCCTTTTTGGAACTTGGGTGAAGAGAAAGATCAAGTTCAATTGGTTTTTCTTCTAGTGAGGCCTGTCTAGAGAGAAGCGCTTCCTCTTTAGAGAACGACCTCAAAGCGGTAATTCCCTGATTGGTATATAAACAAGGTGTTGAGAAAACTCTTGCCTTATCTCCTCAAGCTTAGGTGAGGCATGTTGATGGTAGTCTGAGGTAGGTGAATATCCCTATGATTTTGGCATGGTCAACTAGGCTCTTAAGTGAGTCACATGCATACAAATTGATTGGGGGGATGTCACGAATCTTACTAAAAGACATTAATCAGAGGCCCACCTGATCTACTCCTGAAGGTATCATAATCTTTGTGCAAGGACCGACTGAAGAGGTTTCCTGGGTCACCTAAAGATTACTCATCATCTGTATTCCTCTTTTGGGATACCAAGTTGTGGGCAAAGGTTGTGATACTAGCTTCTCTTGTAGGTATAAATTGCTTGTGTGTGTTTTCAAAGCTATCAGACCCAGTGAAAACATTTGTTTGAATATACAAAAAATTGAGGTTATGAAGTTCTTTGCCAAAGAGATCATCTTCCTATTCTCCCACATAATTTCTTTATCTCTTGTGGGACTATTTGTCAACTATCTTGAAAATAAAACCAAGTTTGTTCAAAACCAAGCCAAGGTATACTTACCATAGTCACTTCCTAGCTTGATCTATTCTAGTATCTAGAGGGTAGAGATATTTTTGGACCTATGACCAAACTAGTGAAGCACAAGAAAGCTAAGCTACCAACACCATGTGTGTATCGAGAGAAAAAGGTTTCCGAAAGAAAGCTAAAATATCACCAACCCATTATCACTACAACCCAAGAAGAAGAGAAATACCAAGCTAGATTAGATAACATGGAGTACAACACAAGGGTCAAACAATTTTCCTTTCAAATATGAGTTAACCATCAGTTTGTCAAGCTAGAAAGTGAAGACCAGTAGGCACAATCGCCTCCCTTTTTCAAAATCTACAAAGTTGTCTCAACATCCTTTCATCTTAAAAAATCTTATAGGTACATCATCATCTTAGGAACCATCATTTAGCATCATCTCCTATCTAAATCCCAAAATCACTATCCTAGATCCACATCACATCCGAGGACTCACCTTGAGTTTCCCAAACCTTATCCTATGAATCAAAATCTCAATCACACCCGTTTGACTAAGCATTGTCTAGGATAGCTAGTACTTACTCTTGTGGACCTTATCATCTTGATCCAGAGATTAGTTCACACTAGTAATGATCTCATCATCTAAAGGTCACAAGTCTATCTAAGGACAATAATCCCATATATTTTGATTCCACATCAAGAAAGGTAGCTCATCTCATCCTTTTTCCACCCATCTCCCAAAGAGCACAGCACCAAAAATCTCTCATCACCCAGAATCCTACACCTAGGCTATCACCAACCTCATCCAAATCCAAAAAATCCTCATCCCTAGCATCCTTTAGTTACGTCTACATTCTCCCTCATCTTAGAAATTTGCATTTTCATGCCTATTGAGACACGATCAAAGAAGAGGAAAGGAATGGATCCCAACCAAGCCACTAGTTCAGTAGACCCAAACAACCCTACTGGCATGATGGTAATGTATGATCCTCAACCACCGTTGGTCTAGAATGTGTGGGAAGATCCTAATGAGACACCTACCACCAACTCCATGGAAGCTTTATGTGTCTTCCAAGACACACGCAGATGGTAAGCATGATTATTGCACAGAATCATCTTGCTATCTTGGAAAACTATGCACAGGAGGGTACTACCATTCCCCCACATTTACACCCTTTTGATCCCAAAAAACCCATTCATATCTCCACCAACATCCCCCCCTATGTCATCCAAAAAATCCATGATCCAACCATGCAAGTATCTCATACAGCTTCATCCATCCCACACCTCTTGCAGCCCAGTGCAGTAATTCCCACAAGTACCTTTTTCTCCGTTATGGGTGCACCACCCACACTTGCTTCCTCATAGGTAGCCATATAATTTCAAGCATCTACACAAACATCACCACCCCCCACACAAGCTACTATGCAAATGGTACCTACACCCACTATGAGCCAAGCCCTTGCATTGTCATCCCTTTCACAAGGAGAAACACAAGCCACCCTGTCCGCATCTACCCAGTCCATTACACACTCTCATTCCATGCAAATTCCCCTTCCCACATTTTTTGTTAGCATGTAGCCCAAAAAGTCACCTTCACAATAGGAATTCCACCCATGGCATCCCAAAATCCTCTACTTACATCACAAACTCCCATTTTCTCTCCCACATTTGCAGCAATGTCCACATCACAACCCTCGACAAGGATGGGCACCTCTTGGATCCTCAACCAAACACAAATGCATGCCCAGGGCATACCTATGTAAGGGCACCTTTTTCAAACAACTCATCAGAAACAAACCTTCCCCCAAGAAATGCAGCAACCACCACCACCTCCTTTCACTGTATCTTTCCCCACATTCACCAACTATTTATCCATGCCACCAGTTTCTCCGAAAGACACCCCTCCACAATCACAAAAACTCAGTTCTACCCATCCTACTAGTCCCCTCACCCAACCACCCATAGTACATACCCAAGCCTCTATTCCTCCTTTTAGTAATGTGGGTATGCACCCTTCATATATTGGCCAAGCCCAATGCCAGTCCCAATAATAACCCTTCTACCAACTACCTCCACAACAACAATACTTCTTAGCACAACAACCTAGCTCTCTCATCCCACAACAACAAGCCACACCATATCCTATGCAACAACATGCCTCAACCCTACATCAGCAATACATTGCCCAACAAGCTAGCCAGAATCCATTTCAAATAGCCTTAACTACTAGGAAATCTCCATACCCAACCTCATAATATCCCCTACATATCCCCCCATATTCACTCACACCATCAGATCCATTCCCAATGGGAGTACCCACCCCAACACCTATCAATTTAGAATGGGAAGAAATGAAGAACGCCCTCAGAGAACTCAAGGCTAGCATTGAGGGTAAAGCATTCAAGTTCAAAGAATTATGTCCATACCATTTCAATAGCTCAATCACAACACTCCCCTTCCCAAAGCATTTTGAAACACCCAATCTTGATAAGTATTGAGGGAAGGGAGACCCAATCAGCTATATCAAGGAATTCTACATGGAATGTCAAGAAGTGGCATACAATGACATATACCTCATGCACCTTTTCCCCAAGAGTCTGGGAGGGACCGCCATCAAGTGGTTCTATAAAAGACCATATGGGTCTGTCTCCACATTTGCAAAACTCTCAGAGAAATTTTTGACCCAATACACCCATAACATCAAGAATGAGCTCTACTTACTAGACCTATGTAATGCTAAGAAAAATGAAGGTTAAACCCTAGCTGACTATCTACAAAGATGGTAGAACCTCACCATGAGGTTGTCATATCAACCACCAGAAAAATACCTCACCAAGATATTCATTGATAATTTGCATCTAAAGTTATCCCACTTCATGCAAATGAACTATGTACAAACTTATCAGGACATAAAAGGAAATGGGATGGACATCGAATGATGTCTTTTGGATGATGGTGTCATTAAACATTACAAGGAGAGCTCCCAAGATAGACCTAACAATGACCAATCTCACTACTAGAATAAGAACAAGAATGTGGTCACAAACAGAGCCACAGACACCAAGCATGTCCAATTTTTTGTAGCTAGTCCCCATCCCCCTCCCCAATGTACCAACAACAAGCACCCACCTACCAACAACCACCTTATCAGCCACCTACCAATCAAGCTAATGCCATATCTGTCACCCAAGGATAGAACAAGCCCCATGTTTAGAACAACCAGAAACACACATTTATGCCCCTCAGAGAACCCCTAGATGCTATCTCCTACCAAATGGTCAGTGAAAACTTAATTGTATACCCGCAAACCTAGGCATTCAACTAGTCGACACCCAAGCCATCCTGGTATAAGGACAATGAGTATTGCAACTATCACCATGTTAAGGAACACACCAATGTGAAGTGCATGAAACTCAAGCACTATGTCCAAGACCTCATCGATAAAAAGGAGATCACGGTTGATGCTCCTTCCAAGACATTGCCAAATGCCAACCTAAAGATCTATCAAAATGTGTTTCCTCAACATAATACAAGAAAAAATCAGACTAATGCAAACCCTCCCCTAGTCACGAACCAAGTTAAGGGTAAACAAGGCGACCACGATGATGGGAAAGATTACACCACTGCCTACATCAACTATGATAAATTTTTTGGTTACATATCCCAAGTTGAACCAACTGAGAATGTAATCCATGTTAAAGGTGATGATAGTCAATGTGTCATTACTACCCACAGAGGTCAGATATCTATTGCCGGTGCTAGTACTAAAATTGTCCCTAGTGCACAATACAACATCCTGGAACATCTTGGGAACACACCCACTCAAATCTCCATCCTCAACCTCCTCCACACATCACCCCTTCACTAGGAAGTCCTCAATAATGCCCTTCAAGAAACCCATGTCCCTACAGACATCAACACCATCTAATTCAAGAACCTTGTAGGGCACCTATCCACATCTTCCACCCTCTCCTTCCAACCTTCTGACATGTCATCCATTGAACCATATCATAATCTCCCACTCTGCATCGCCATCATGATTAATGAGTTTGTGGTAAAAACAATCATGATAGATAATGATTTGGCCCTAAACCTTTGTACATTAAAGTTCATCCAATAGGTTGGTCTCATAGAGCTAGACATCTCTCACGATGTAATCACCATCAAGGCTTACCAAACCTAGAGTGTACCTCCAAAGGTACTATTTTTTTGCCTATCAAGATTGGCCCCGTAGTCCAAGAACCATATGCCACATTGTTGATCTTGATCTCCCCTACAACATCCTCCTCAGTCACCCATGAATCCATTCCATCCAGGCCATCCCTTCCACTTATCATCAGTGCATCAAATTCCCATATCAAGGTACTAAAATCACAATCCACACAGACCCCCAACCTTTTGCATATTGTCATATGATTGAAACTTCATTCCCCCACTCCACTCATTATCCTAGAATTGACATTGGCACATCTATCACCAATTCTTCCTGATCCCACTGTGATCCAAAAATAATCTTAGCCTCCACCCTATCCTCGGTCAAGATCAACAACAAAGGCTATGGTGAATACAGCCTTACTAATGCCTTTGTAGTAGGGGATCTCCCCCTAGACCTTCACACTCAGGGATGACCCTATCATCAAACCAAGGCCCCTTAGGAAGGCCCCAAGATCAACACTTTGGGCTCATTTGCCTTCATCTCCAATGGAATTTTGAATGGCCAAGAGCTAGCACCCGATATCAATCAATGGTTGTACAAGGATCCCCCACCTCCTGATACTGAGCTCCTTAGATATTTCAAGGATAAGTACCTCATTTCACAAAAGTGGGCCATTGAAAAATGGGATGATCAAGGAGGTGGTCTAGGACCCAACAAGGCTAGCATGAAAGACCCCATGGAAGCATCCAAAAATCCACAAAATTGAGGCCTTGACTTTAATACCCCTTGCTTGCACATACGAGGGCCTAATGTCATGACTAGGGGCACTAATTCACCCAGTGTGACCCTCTTGAATATCCAAAACAAAATCATGGAAGTTGAAGACATTCTAGAAGAGGAAGAAAAATGGCCCTACGATGATATCTTTGATGACAAAAGTTTCCTGGGCAATTCTATCCTTCACCAACTCACCATCAACCTCATTGACCTCCCACTCATTCACCCCTACCTCATAGACTAGGACCAACCAAGCGTGGTACACATCAATGAGTTACAAAGTGAGGTTGGGCTCCTAAAATTAATGGGCACCATAGATCCACAATCAGATTGGGGACAGGACTCAGCTCAATCCCAAGGGATATTTTGGGGAAGAGGAAGTCTCCAGTTGCAAAATTAAAAATCAAAAAGAAAATAAAGAATCCTCATGTGAAAACCCCTCTGGGGCACATCCTAATTTAGAAATAGTAAAAATAAAAGGTGTATCCCCTAGTGAAAACCTCTCTGAGGTGCTAGAGGATGGAGACTTGCCTCTTCCACCCATCCTGGATTACCAACTAGAATAGTCATCCATAGTCATTGAGGAAACCAAACCAGTCAACTTGGGCACAGAAGAAATCCCAAGAATCACCTATAGTGTGGCATCCTTAACTGAAGGTGAAGAATCAGCCCTCATAGCTCTTCTTTGAGAGTCAATCATAAATTTTGCATGGTCGTATGCCCACATGCCTAGACTAGACCCAAATCTTATTGTCCATCATCTGGTAGGAGATCCAAATGCTAAGCTAGTCAAGCAAAAGCTAAGAAAAATGCATCCAAAAGTGGCCTTGTTAGTAAAATTAGAGCTTGAGAAACTTCTCCAAGCCAAGATAATCATATCCATCGATTATTTAGACTAGATTTCCAACATGGTACCTATCACCAAACCTTCAAGTGAAATAAGAATCTGCCCAGACTTCAGATATCTCAATAAGGCATGTCCAAATTATAAATTCCTACTTCCCAACATAGACATGATCATAGATCTCATGGCCGGTCATGAGATGTTGTCACTAATGGATGATTTCTTAGGGTACAATTAGATTAGAATAGCCAAGGCTAACCAACACAAGACAACATTCACCTGCCATAGGGTACATTCTATTACAACATGATGACATTTGTACTCAAGAATGCAGGAGCTACCTATCAAAGAGCGATGACCACAATCTTCCATGATATGATCCATAAAATTTTGGAGGACTATGTAGATGATATCCTAGAAAAATCCAAAACATGATACAAACACCTAAATTTCCTCAAGAAGGCCCTTGATCACTTACATTACTATGGCCTAAGGCTCAATCCAAAGAAGTGTGTCTTTGGTGTTACTTCTAGAAAGTTGTTAGGGTTCATCGTGTCTAGACGAGGCATATAGATCAATCCCAAGAAGGTGAAATCCATTATGGAGATGCCCCCTCCCATAACCCTCAAGTAGTTGTGAAGCCTATAGGGGAAGATAAAGTCAATTCACATATTCATCTCTCAATTAGCAGATAAGTGCCAACTATTCACCCATCTGTTCTATAAGGATATCACTTTCAAATGGAATCCTATCTGTTAGCGCAGCTTCGAGAACCTCAAGGAATACCTAGAAAACTCACCTATTCCTATACCACCAACACCAAGTAGGCCCCTCATTTTGTACATATCTACAACCACCACAATGTTGGGGGCACTCTTAGCCCAACTTGACGATAACAAAAAAGAGAGGGTCATTTACTATATCAGCCGCACACTGGTGGGCTATGAGCTAAATTACTCTCCAATGGAAAAAGTGTGCTTATTGGTGGTCTTTTCCACTCAAAATATTTGTCACTATATGCTCAGCCACACAGTAAAACTAGTCTCAAAAGTTGATCCTCTCAAATACCTACTCCTGGACTACGCTCACAAGATGGATGGAAAAGTGGGTGATGCTACTAAATGAATTTGACATCCAATACATCAATCAAAAAGCCATCAGGGGACATGTTATCGCAGATCATCTTATCAAAGCACCCTTAGTTGATGCATACCCTCTAGTGATGGAATTCCCAAATGAGCATCTTTTTATGGTCAAAGAACAACCCCTGTGGAAGCTATACTTTGACAAATCATACACATCACATGGATCAAGGGTAGAGATACTTTTTGTGACCCCTCAAGGTGACTACATCCCCAAGTCTTTCAAATTGGGATTCCAGTGTACCAATAACATTTCAAAGTATGAAGCCCTCATTACAGGCCTTAGAATAGCTATCCACTAGAATATCATAGAGTTACAAGTATTCGGGGACTCTCAATTGATCATCAAACAGGTCCTTGATGAGTTTTAGACAAAGGAAGACAAGCTATTACCCTACAAAGAGATTTTTGATAAGCTCAAAGAACATTTTGTCAGCATATAGTTTGCACAAATACCAAGACTCCAAAACAAAGTAGCTGACGCTATGGAAACCATCGGGTCACTATTGGAAATCCCTCATGAGACTACACAATATGAGTTTTTAGTTGAGCACCTACACACACTTACTTACAAGAATGTTGAGTCCAACATGGTATGCATCTTGGTCGGTCCCCTATCCCTATGGTACCATGATATTCACTCTTATCTAAAGAATGGTATCATATCTCCTCACCTCACCAATACCCAATGCTAAAACCACATTTGTAGAGCATCCCAGTACACTCTTATAGTCAAAACCCTATATCATCATGGGTATCATAACATCCTTTCCTGATGTTTGGACTCGAATGAGGCCACCTTGGCTTTACAAGAGGTTCACACTGGTATTTGTGATGCTCACATGAGTGACATCATCCTTGCTAAGTAGATTCTAAGAGTTAGGTATTATTGGCCGATGATGGAGCACAACACCTATGAATTTGTGAAAAAGTGCCTACAATGTCAACAACATGCCAATATTTTCCATGCACCAGCAAAAAATCTATAGCCCATCACACCCCCGTGGCCCTTTTCATGTTGGGGTTTTGACCTTGTTGGCATGATCACCCCTCATTCTTCTGATGGGCACAAGTACATTATAAGGGCTACAAAATATTTCATGAATTGGGTTGAAGCAATTACGCTCAACCTAACTACAGGTGTCCAAATATCCAAATTCATCCTCTACCATATCATTTTCCACTTCGGCATCCCCTTCACCATCTTCATAGATCATGAAACTCCATTCAAAAACTAGCACGTCAAAGGACTTTGTGCCTAGTTCCACATCCACCAACACTTTTCTAGCCATATTTCCCACAAGGAAATGGTCAAGTGGAGGTAACTAATAAAACTATCCTAAAAATCCTACAAAAATTTTTCAATGATTCTGGTCGTGACTGGCACCTACAAATCAATCCCGCCCTCTAGTCCTATCGCACCTCATTCTATACCCCCACAAGAACCACCCCATACTCCCTGGTATATGGTGTTGAAGTTGTTCTACCAATCTAGGTTGAAATCCCTTCACTCTGTGTCCATGAAGAATTACATCACAGATGAAGACTACCGCGTGGCACACCTTACCCAAATGGACCTGCTAGATGAAAAGAGGCAACATGCCTATGACCACCTCATTGTGTACCAGAACCACCTCAAGAGAAGCTTTAATAAAAAGGTGCACCCCCAAAAATTCCAAGTTAGAGACATGGTCATCAAAGAAAACCAAAAGGTGTAGGCTAACTGCGAGAATAAGGGGAAGTTCAAGCCCACCTAGTTGGGTCCCTATGTGGTGACAACTTATTTTGGCTCTGGAGCTTATCAGTTATCCACACCTGAAGGTGATCTCCTTAATGATCCCACTAATATCATACATCTAAAGCAGTTCTATGCTTGAACCATTTAACTACCCCCGAAAAAATCAACAAAAAAAAAGAAAGTGAAAAATCAATAAAAATACAAAAAAATGAAAAAAATAAAAAGAGAAAATAATCGCCCAATGGTGAAAACTTGGCAATCAGGTGCCTTGGGTAAGTATGTTAGTGAAAACCTAGAAATAGGTGCCATGCATAATGGACTCTATCATTATCTATCAAACTCCCACTCCTCCATCAAAACCCACTCGCTATCACTTGTCATCCCGTTTCACCCATCCCTTATTCACAAGGTGTCATCCCCATTACATTAGCAGAAGAGAACTACTATCCTGCATCCTAAGCTTCCTATATATACCGAGACATGACCTATCCCCATAACACTAAGCTATGTACATATTTGTCACCTTTTGACCTATCCTAACTACTTGAGCTTCTGTAAATACTCATTGTATATAGTGTCTCCAAGTTGTACATATCATCCTATTTTTCCCAATAGTACCTTTTGATCACAAAAACACATGGCCTATCATGACCACAGTATCAACAATCTTTCCTCAACAAGAATCATGTGTCACTATGATTCTCCAAAGGTTCTCTATCTTCCCATCACCAATTCAATGTGTATTCAAACTCACTAGCCAGGTCCTTGTAGGATGCATCTTTCCTCCTATCTAACCTAATCCCAACACCCACAGTCGATCGATCTCTTTTGGAAAATGACATCTTTTGGTCTTATCACATTGATTTCTTAATGTTTATTTAGATTTATTAGTTGGTTTTGAGGTCTCATTTGGTTTATGTCCTCAAAGTCACCATGATCCTTTATATCATGGTGCGTTGCGATGAGGGACATCTTCTAGGGCAAGGTATTTTGTGCTCTTTCATTTCTACATGTGATTCAGTCAGATGTGACCCTTGCACAGTTCATATGTGATATTCTAGATTACTTGGTGCACTTGGGAAATTTTGTTTGTTTGTGGGTTCCTCCACATCATTTCCACCATGCTTCCCTCTAGGCACATGTGTGATGCTGGGGCAACCCTTACATGTATTTTTTGTGTTAGTCCTCTGCAATGCTAGTGACATAACCTCAAGTTTCTAGTAACTTCGGTTAGTCCCTTCTGTTGCTATATCAAACTAAGTGCTCAAACTACATGGTGGTATTTCCCTTCGAAATACCCCATGCTCAAGCTTTGATAAATATCCCCCCTCCTATCAAACCTCCTAGCTCAAACATACATCCCTAATCTCAGACATCATCCTCAAAAACCCCCAAAAGCATCATCTGTACATCCTTTTTTCACCCATCTTTCCCTCATAAGGACCTTGTCATGATGAAAACCTATCCACCTCATTCACCCTCAGCTCACATTCCTAACTCATGGATTTTTTATTGTACAAATATCCCCTTATCCATCATCCCCTCCACACCAACCTCTTCACCCTTTAGTGAGGGTTTAGTCAAGCAGTGATATTTTGTCCCACCTCATCCTTACATCTTGCCTTCGATCTTCCATATGCATTCATATGTTCTCCTCCACCTTCCTACATGCATTTCATCTCATGTCACTACCCTAAGTTTCATTGTCTCATCTCATTTTTCCTCATTGCATTCATTGTCTCATCTTAAGTTCATTTTATCTTGCATTATTAAAATTCATTTTAGGTGCATTCATTATCTTTCATTTTAGTCATTCATTATCATTTAGGTCCATTTTTTAATCTTGCATTGTTAGATTTGATTATCATTTAGGTTCATTTTAATCTTGCATTATTAGGTTCATTAAAATTCATTTAGCTCCATTCTAATCTTGTATTGTTAAAATTCATTCTAAGTGCATTCATTTAATTTATTTTAGTTCATCATGTATCATTTAGGTTCATTTTATCTTGCATTATTAGGGTTCATTTTAAGTTCATTCATTATCTTTCATTAAGTATGTTTAGCTCATCATTACCATTTAGATTCATTGTTATCTTGCATTGTTAAGTCATTTTTTATCTTTCATTGTTAACACATTAAAGCATTTATATGCACATTAGATCATAACATACATAAATCATACATATAAAGAATTACATCACATCCTACATCCACAAATTATCAAAACATGCATCTCATCTAAACACATATCATATCAAAAATCACATAAGGCACCTCACACCCTGCATCACACACATGTCATTCCCACAACATATAGAAACATAACATCACATCTTGCATCATCCACGTCAGTAGATCATAAGCATTCATACATCCATGCATTACATATCATATCCCACCCATCTCATCATGTATATATAATCATGGCCAAAGAATAGTACAAACATATCCCAACCCAAAGTATAAAAGAATAATATCTATCTTAGTCAATGTCCATCAAAAAGTATAGATATAATATACATAGGGACTATGCCCTCCATTAATGAATCACTAAAATACATGATCAAAATCATAGCATATCACTTCCTATCTGCCTCTCTTGAGGGAGGCTACATGTTGACATCATCAGCTAGAGGATCAACCTATGTTGGAGCCTGTAGGTATGCATGTCTGCCCACCAAGCCCTATGTACCTATACCCTATACATGTATGGCTCCATACCTTGTACCTGAGTCCACCTCCATCACTTTCCCTGACACCTCCACCTCTGCTATCTATACCAAGTCATCATTCGACTACTATTGACTATGTGTATGCCTTGACCGATAGCTCCCCTGTCCTATCCTGTGAGAAGTGTTAATCATGGGCATTCTGCCCCCTATCCTCTGGCTACCACCAACCCCTACACTTGAACTCCCACTAGTCCCTGACTCTGTGGCAACTAAGCGGCTCAAACACCTGTAATGTTGGTGTCACTTGGTGGGCATTACTACATGATACACACTCCTATACCAACCAATCTACTTGCTCATCCTAATGAGCTCTCTCTAGAGGCAGGATACCTCCCCTAATTGATCATGAGATCCCCATACAATGGTTTCCCCCATCAATTTTTGGATAACCATGCCCCTCTCCCCCTATAGACGGTCTCACTTTAACCACAAACTATCTCTATCCCCTCTCAACTGATCCCTCTCTTCTAGAAGTGCATCCCTCTCCCTCTATAACTGATCTCTCTCATCAATAGTCATCAACCCCTCCTCTATAGACCACACTAGCTTCTCTATCAAGGTTTCCCACTCCCCCTGCACATCTTAGAGCATCTGACTAGTCTAGTCATATGCAGCCTGTAGTGAGGCAAAGCACCCTACTAAATCATCCCCCCTCCTCCGGATGACCCAACTCCTACTAGCGGTAGTGGCCCTGCTGGTGGTGGTGGTCTTGCAGGTGGTGGTGGTCTTGTCGATGGTGGTGGTCCTATGGATACCTATCTTCCATCTCCTCTACCCTCCCATTCACATCCATGCCATCTCCCTCTCCTCCCCCTCCTCCATCTCCATCTTTGTCCCCATCTCCACCTCTCCCTTTCCCTCTCTCTCCTCTCCTCCCTTGGCCCCTATATATGGGCACTACTCCCACACCATCAGGTAACCCTAATCTCCCCACCACTCTTGGTGGCTGAAACCATCCATCATATGCAGCTATCATCCTTGGATCTATTGCTCTGCCCACCCAGTCCCACTAAAATGGCTGCATCACCTAATACTTAGCCAACAATCCTGTCATGTCCTATGCAGGCCCAAACTTTGTCACCCACTCTCATGTAGCTCACTAATACCACCGTGTCAGCCCTGGTACATCCTGCATGAAGCCAAACTATCATGTGGCACTGTCTGGCCGGTACTGCTCAATAATGTAATCCCATCTCCCTATCAAAAATGTCGACAGTGAGGTATACAATAGCTCCCTCTGATCCTCTTCCCATGGCACATGCCCTAGGTACGGCCACTAGGTAATCCCATCCTGGATCCCGTCAAGTGTCTCCCATAAATAGTTAGTATCACCCCCTCCCTAATATGTCACTAAATATCCCCAACTATAGACAGCAGGCTCTTATGGTTGCCTGTCAACTTAGCCTAAGGGTCATAGCATGACTATGTGCTCCCATGCCCATACCTGTTGGAGATAAGTGAAACCAAAGCTCCTCCCCATAGTCCTTGCCCCATGATAAATGATCTAGTGAATATCTCTATACATATCGGCTAGCATCAGTGTTCCCCAGGCTGTTGGGACCCCTACATCCACAATCTGCACAATCACTGGGATCAATGCCAGTATCACGCTTGTCCCTCCAATGTCTAGGGCAAGATATCTCAACACTAGTTCACACATGAAGAAGTATATCCATTGTGTTGTCGGTGCTGCTACCACATGCTCCACCAAGGATAATTGCCTGTGCCGCAAGACATGTGCTACCCCTGTCCCTAATAATGGGGCCACTTCCTGCAACTATGTTTACATCCCCGCTACCACTGGTGTGCCTTGAATGGGTAGCTAGAATATATGGTACACATCCTCCAATGTCACCATCATCTCCCTAGTCGGTAGGTGAAAAGTCATGATCTCCAAATGTCAGCACTCGTAGAGATTTATCACCAGTGACATGAATGTCTACCTCCATGGCATCTGCACCAAGTAGCCCAACCTGAGTGCATCCACCCAAGCCCACTTTGTTGGTGTGAACCCCTCTCCCACTACCAAGACTGAAGCATGTCATTCTTGACTTGTCAGCTGATCTAGTGACCACTGCACCCAATTCAAGCCAAAGTGTCAACTTTCCTCTATACTGAAACCTACTTCTTTCCCTCATTCCCACCACCTACCCTTTTCCTCGTGTTCCCTCAAACTTTTTCTCCTCACGTGCCTATGAAGATTCCCTTTTCCTTGTGATCCCACCATTGTGAGATCATGTTGGCACCCCATCCCTGTCACGGTGCGGGAATGCGTAACCCCCCTTCCCCAGGAATGCCTTTTTTTTGCATCCTAGTGTGTTTCTGCTTTGGGAACGTGATCTTGCCAAAATGCCTTGTGGGATTGTGGTCCCACCACATGTTCCCCCCAATCCCTAGATACTCATGATTCCACAAAAAATCCCTTGAACCCCGCCTTCCCCCCTCCCCTAGCATTTTTTGCGAGAACATGGGCATGTTCTAGCGCTTGCGGGATTGCATGTTTTCCTCCTAGAAAATGCAATAAATACTAAAAGAACTTAACAAAAAGGTGAATTTTTTGAGCCTACCTATTAGTCAGGACCTCCATGATACCAAACATGTTGTACCATGTCAGAATGGTGAGTCATTCATCCTCTCTCTTCCATTTCATCCTCGCTTATCAGAGCTCTAAATCTTGATTTCTAAGCTTTAAAGTGTGCAAATGACTTCCTTTTGGCCCCATCAGCCCTTATTAAGGCCCTTTCAAGCCCTAATTTTCTCTCCCAGATGCCTTTCCACCCACTGTTTCCTCCCCTTGTGTCATCTTTTGCCCCTCTTTTCCCTTTTCACCTCTTTTTTCCTCATTTGTTCCCATTCTTAAGCAGCAACACGCCTTCCATCCCTTTTCTTTTCAAGACGCCGTCAGGGCCCTTCTTCCTTCCCCTACTTCCCTCTCAAGGGGGCATCACCCAGCCTAACATCCTAACCCATAATCTAGGGAATTTTCACTATCTATTCCATTCTTTGTGTCATCTATCATTGCTAAAAACATCTTCGAAATAGCTTTATTTTAACACCATGTCAAAGAGGGGCAAAATGTAGACACCTAAATTTGATTACATAAATTGGTAATCTTATTTATTCTTCTCCTAGGACATCATATTAAATAAATTTTACTATTTGGTTAATTTATGTCATCCCCTAGTCAATTAATTTAATTAATTAACTATAGTCCAATTAATTATCTAAATGGCAAACCTATAGTCTGATCATTAATTGTATCGTCAAAAAATGGAAGCACTTCCATTTATCATTGGTTTATCCCTCCAAGTAGCTAGTTTGGGGTCATGTCAAGTGCCTTGAGTGGGTCTTTGACTCAATCTAGCTTTTTCCCTCTATTTTGCTTCTCTCTCCACCTGTTTACAGCCTTTTTCTAGCACTTTATCCTGAGGATCTAAAATCTTTGACCTCAAGGTCAAGGATGACCTTCTAGGTCAAGGTCCACCTTGACTTTGACCTAGGCCAAAGATGACCTCGAACCTGACCTAGGTCAAAGTCGACCTCGACCCTAACCCTAGGTCCAAAATTTAGATTCTAGAGGTTTCGAGATGTCGGGCTTTGAAAAGTTTTATTTCCTATTGTCAGGTTGGCTATTTCAGATTTTATAATGATAAACTCTTAAATTGTCTTTAATCTAGGTCCATTTCTAGGGGTTAAGGCTTAATTGGAATTTAATTCTCCTATGTCAGCCTCTCTACAAGTTTGTGCCCTAGACTAGTATAAAAGGAAGCCTTCCTCTCTCATTTTCACATCCACACTTTTCCATGATCAAGCAAGCAAGAAGGAGAAGGAAATAATTCAAGCATTCATTCATCCTCAAGCACTCAAGCCTTCAAGATCCAATTCATCAAGGAGATCCATTGTTATTCATTGAAGGATTCAATCTCTTTGGAGCCATCTTGTTGAAGATCTCTTCATCCACATTCATCCAAGCCTCCTCCTATTCCAAGATCCATTCAAGATTGGTGTTGAAGATCTAATGCAATTGATTTGAGACATCTGACATCCAATTATACATTCATTTGGAGCATCCATACTTGTGGATTCAAGGATTTGAATCCTCCATAAGGATTTCAACATAAGCAAGGTGAATAGTTCCATTTACTTTGTTTATATATTGCAATTTTAATTACATTTCAAGGTTGATTCCAAACTAGGGTTTGACCAAGGAAAACCCCTCATCCAAAAAAAAAAACCTTTTTTCTTATAGGTGCGGGTGCGGGACAATGAATATTAGTGCAGATCTGAGTACCCTTTTTAGTGAACTTTTAAGATCCTCAAACAGAATTTTCGTTGGAGCAGAGCAGGTCAAGGATCACTTTTTGGGGTAATATTGTACCCTGGGGTAAGATCTTACCCCTTTCCTGGGTCAAGGATGACCTTTCTCTGAAAGAAAAAATATTTATGGGTTTTCTATGTTTATGTATATCCAATCTAGATCCAGTTGCAGAATTCCCCAAAATTGAACACAGACACCAGAAAATAACATTTTCCAGATCAATCCTATTTTGAGGTTAGTATTTGTCTTCAATTCAATCAAGATTTCAATACATACTTTCTACAACAAAATATAAGGTTTTCTCCTTCATTCATATTCTCCATAGATCGATTCATTTGTGCATTAACCATTTTTGTTTGGTTGATCCATTTGAATCTTTCCCTTGGGAATTTGGGTTAAGAAGTATACCTTACATTTTGATAATCACATATATTCCACACACATACATATCATCATTTCATAAATATTATTTTACAATTTTACATTTTGGTGAACTCGTGATAGACAACTCTTTCTTTTATGGTGTTAGATCTTGCATGTATTAGACTTATTTTATGGTTTTCATCTCATATAAAATAAAAATACCCAAACATTAATTTACTCATACTTTGTTTTTCCTAGTTTAGTTCATTTGCATTGCATTGGTATATGATCTTTACTACCTCTAGTCCTACCTATAATATTCCAGTTAGACGAAGTCATAGACTTATGGGTGCCTTTGATCCCGAGTCTTCCTCTCCTTTCTGTAGGATTTTGGATGACAATTTTATTCTTTATGATTCCAACCCTACTATGGAGCAAAACTCTTCTCACTCATCTCATGATGAGGATTATTCTTTAATATTTCCTCTTAAACAAGTCCAAAAACTTTCAACTGAACTTGATAAAATGGGTAATTGGCTTATTTAAGAAAACCATAATCAAGATTCTATTCAAGCTATACAGGCTCTTAAGAAATTCCTTCGTGATAATGATCAAGGTGTTAATCTCCTACATGGTATCACTCACCTCATGCATTCAAATATTAAACCTTTAGCTCAAGAAGCTGAAGATTTAGGATTCACTTAGACTCCTCCTTTGGTGACTACAACAGTTCCCTCTCTTTCCAAGAGTGTTCCTCATGTATCCCTTCCAACATCACAACCTTCTTACCATAATGTTCCTTTTACTTATTTTAATCCTCTTCCAACTATGGTTCCAATTGTTCCTCTAGATGTGTCTCCCATTCTCATTGCTTCATACACTTTACCTAGTGTCTCTAATGTTGTTATGCCTCCTATTCCCTCTAATGATTCAACAATCATCAGTTTGGCTCAAACTATGTCATCTTTACAACAACTTTTGTCCTTAACTCAAAACAAATTTAGCATTCCTACATGTGACATGGGAAGTCCTTTATCCCTAGACATCATTCATGCTCATGTTCCTCGGCAAGCCGATATGCCTTGTCTTGAGAATTACAATGGTAAGGGAGACCCCATTACTCATGTTAAAACATTTCAAATCCTTTGTAGTGACTATGCTCATGACCATATGATTTTAGCCAAGTTGTTTGCTAGAAGTTTTCATGACAAGGCCTTACAATGGTATTGTTCCTTGCCTCCTTATTCTATTGACTCTTTTCCAAAACTTGCTAATATTTTTATTCAACAATTTCAAAATAACATTGGTCTGCAAGTGTCCTTAACTGATTTGATGCATTGTAAACAAAACACTAAGTAAAAATTGACTGAATTCATTGGTAGATTTAAGCATTTGCATGCTCAAATTTCCTATCATGTTCCTGATATTGATATTCAACACATGTTTATTTCAAATCTACAAAAGGATATTAGAGATAAGATTCTACTTACTAAATTTACCTCTTTTCAACAACTTTGTGCAGCACTTCATCATTATCAATTACAAGTGAGTCAATTTGAGAGAAACACTCCAATGTCTCCTACTCCAGTTGATAAGAGTGATGTCACTCCTAAACCAAAAAAAAATCAAAAACTCAATGATTATGTCAAGATAAATAAACAAGAAAATGCAGATGTTGATCAAGTTGTTTTTGCATCCAACAATGCCACTTCTGCATCCACTACTTTTCGATTGAACCGTACGTTTACTCCTCTCTTTGAATCTTTACATTCTATTATGAATAGGTTTTTAACTACTAATATGATTACTTTACCTCCTATTCAACCTCTTTTACCTACTACGATTGCATCTAAATCCTTTGATCCTAAAGCTTTTTGTCAATACCATCATCAAAATGGCCATGATACTGAGAAGTGTTACTCTTTAAAGCATAAGGTTCAAGACTTAATTGATCCTAATGCCTTATCTATTGATAATTTTGATGGTAGTGGGAACAAGTATGTCTCTCCTCCTAATCAAAACATTCAAATCTATATGAATCCTTTACCTACACATGATACTAATACCATTGCTCAGCCATCTTCTATGGATATTATTTATGACTCAAAGATGGATGATCTTAATCACATTGTTAACCATGTGGAGAATGTTGTTTTTTCTCAATCTGTATCTCCACCTCCACCTCAAACTCAACCTCAAGTTCCACCTCAACCTAAACCTAAATTGAAACCTCAACCAAAATTTTGAAAACAACATAAGAATAAAAGACCTTGGGAAATCTTGATTACATTTGATGATTCTGAAACTATTAAATCTCTTGATGGTCCCATTTACATTTATGTTAGGATTTCTAAGATACCTATGCTTGGTTGTCTGGTTGATCCTACATCCTTAGTCAATGTTATTATTGAAGAAAATCTTTTTATGAAGAACTTGCAACATGATTTTTATGATACACCTGATGTGTGGATCCAAACTTGTAATGGTTTTATTTATCCATCATTTGGTTCTATTAAATTTCCCATTGAACTTGGTGGTAAAATGGCAGAAACTAGCTTTGTTGTTGTTCCTACTTGTGATCAATTTCAAGTTAAGCTTGGTTTTCCTTGGTTGAATGTCATGCATGTTGTTGCTTCTCCTATCCATAAGTGCCTTAAATTCATTCATGATGAAGAAGTGAAGAGGATTAACCATAGTTTATATCAACCTTCTAGGCCTAGGGATTGTGCTACACTTGACTTCTTTTGGCCTTCAATACCTAATTCATGTCCTTCTCGACCTGATAATCTCTTTCTCTCATATCAAGCCTATAAGCATCACAAGATTCTAGAGTGAAGCATGCCTCTAATGGATCTTAATCATGGTCTCTTTCCTACACCTTCCATACCTCCTTTATCTATGGCTTCTAGTTATGTTAATCAAGCTCCTAGTGTTGCTTATCAATCTGTTGAGAATCCTACTAAGCCTCCTATAGAACCTGTGAAGGATCCCGTAGTTGTTCCTCCTAATTCTCAACATATTTCAAACAAGACAACATGTAATTGATCTGCTAATGAATTTTGTAAGAAGTGTCATGCTCAAGCTAAGCTCATGCCTCTATTATTCAAAATTATTTACCTTCTTTTGATCATCCTATGCATGATGTGTTAGAAGAAGTTACTACTAATAATGATGTTAAGATGCAATATTATGATGATTCTATTCGTATCTTAGATCCTATTTTGATTAATCTAGATGTAGAAGATACTCTTGATGATACTAACAATGTTAATGATGAATATGAAACTATTGACATTGACATTGATTTACCTAATATACTTTCATCACAACTAACACGTACACCTAGTATCAAACATTATGATTCTCAAGAGGATCCTTGTTTGTAATTGGCTATCATTCCTACTATATTGGATATAGTCCCTCTTGCAAGTTACCCAACTTCCCTAAATGATATAGAATGAGATAGGGAGAGTAGATGACATGCTTGATTGGCTGGTCCTTCATGGTAGTTTTTCATGTGTTTTCATATTGTACTGTGCTTCTCTCGTAATGTGTTTGCTAAATATTGTTAGATTCTTTTATACGACCCTTTTTACTTTTTTGGTGCAAGGTGATAAAGGAATTGAACCTATTATATTATTCCTCTATATGTATCTTTACTCTTCTATATGTTTTTTCATGTTATTTTGCACTTGTGTTATTGTTCGTAAATGTTTCCTTGTGTAGTCCACTTGGATTTGCGACTTGGTAGCACTGAATCTTTTTGGTATCCATGTTGTGGTCCAAAAAGACTCTTCTTTGTAACTCTTATGTGTTCTTTCCTCCATTTTGATTGTAGTTCTACTTTCTTTTGGGAATGATGTCAATTCATTTTCAATAATATCATATATATATTATCTTATGATCATACTGACCCCCTGGTAGGTAGATCCCTTCTATGTTCTTTGTATGTTTATGTGGTATTTCCCTTGATTTGTCTTTGTTTGAGGGCATTTCAAGGTACTTCTCTCCCTTTATGGATTAGTGACTAATCCTTAAAGCATGGATTTTTATTTTACAAGATCTCTTCATCCCTCCAGTTTCAAAATTTTGATCCCTTAAGGTCGAAGGTGTCCTTAAGACTAGATCTCTTTTGCTTTTGGTTTTACTCTTTTGGAATAGAATATTCCTAAGGGTGAATCTTTGATGGGTTGACTAGTGAGTAGTCACATTCACTAGGTGGTTCAATTCCATCTTTCCAATTGCATTGTTTCCTTGTGTGGTTCACATTGGGACATAAGTTCTCATTGGGCAAGATAATCACACCCTCTCTCTTTTTTTTCTAGAGATATCTCTACTATTTTGGTCTTGGATTTGATGAAGACTTGAGTCGCTTAGGGCTTGAGGATTTCTTTGTCCCTTTGATTTCAATAAGATTATCTTTTTATTATGATCTCCTTTACCAAGAGTTTGCATCGAGTCCGTACTCTTGCTAAAGTGGGGGCTAAATGTATCGTCAGAAAATGGAAGCACTTCCATTTAGGTCTAGTTTAGCCCACTGAGTAGGTGGTCTGGGGTCATGTTAAGTACCTTGAGTGGGTCTTTGATTGGTCCCCCTATTTTGCTTCTCTCTCCACCTTTTTCCAGCCTTTTTTTGTACTTTATCCTAAGGATCTGAAATCTTTAACCTCAAGGTCAAGGAAGACCTTCTGGGTCAAGTTTGACCTTGAATTTGACCTAGGTCAAAGATGACCTCAACCCTGACCTAGGTCAGAGTCAACCTTGACCCTGACCCTAGGTCCAAAATTTAGATTCTAGAGGTTTCGGGATGTCAGGCTTCGAAATGTTTTATTTCCTGCATCCGAGTCAGCTATTTCAAATTTTGGAATGGTAAAATTTTAAATTGTATTTAATCTAGGTCCATTTCTAGGGTTTAAGGCTTAATTGGAATTTAGTTCTCCTATGTCAACCTCTTTGGAAGTTTGTGCCCTAGACTAGTATAAAAGGAAGCCTTCCTCTCTCATTTTCACATCCACACTTTTCCATGATCAAGCAAGCAAGAAGGAGAAGGAAAGAATTCAAGCATTCATTCATCCTCAAGCATTCAAGCCTTCAATAATTAAAGCATTCAAGCATTCAAGCATTCAAGATCCAATTCATCAAGGAGATCCATTGTTAGCCATTGAAGGATTCAATCTCTTTGAAGCCCTCTTGTTGAACATCTCTCCATCCACATTCATCCAAGCCTCTTCCTATTCCAAGATCCATTCAATATTGGTGTTGAAGATCTAATGCAATTTATTTGAGACATCTGACGTCCAATTATACATTCATTTGGAGCATCCATACTTGTGGATTCAAGGATTTGAATCCTCTACAAGGATTTCAACATAAGCAAGGTGAATAGTTCAATTTACTTTGTTTATATATTGCAATTTCAATTACATTTCAAGGTTGATTCCAAAATGGGTTTTGACCAAGGCAAACCCCTCATCCAACAAACAAAACCCTTTTTCTTGTAGTGTAGGTGCGGGACAATGAATATCACTATAGATTTGAGTACCCTTTTCGGTGAACTTTCAGGATCCACGAATAGAATTTTCATCAGAGCATAGCAGGTCAAGGACCACTTTTTGGGGTAAGATCTTAACCCTGTCATGGGTCAAGGATGACCTTGCTCTGAAAGAAAAAATATTTCTGAGTTTTCTCTATTTATGTATTTCCAATCCAGATTCAGTTGCAGAATTCCCTGAAACTAAACACAAACACCAGAAAACAACATTTTCTAGATCAGTCCTATTTTGAGGTTAGTATTTATCTTCAATTCAATCAAGATTTCAATACATACTTTCTACAATGAAATATAAGGTTTTCTCCTTCATTCATATTCTCCATAGATTGATTCATTTGTGCATTAACCATTTTCTATTGGTTGATCCATTTGGATCTTTCCCTTGGGAATTTGGGTTAAGAAGTATAACTTACATTTTGATAATCACACATATTCCACACACATACATATCATCATTTCATAAATATTATTTTACAATTTTACATTAATTAATCCCTATTCTTCTATTAATTTAAATGGATAGACTTATCTAATTAAATTAATTCATGAAACCTATTTTTCCTCTTACTTGGAATTAAATAAATATTTAATTCCAACCCTTAACCCTCAACTAAACCCATCCCAAAACTCCTAACATGTAGTTCATACTCAACCCAACCCATTCACCCATGTGAATCCTTCTTAATTAGCTAATGACCCATGATTAACTAATCCAACCCTCCACTCATTCTCTCTCCTCCCATCACATCCTCCTAAACCTCCCACTTGCCTCCTAATCCAAGCCTAACCACATCCTAAGAATTTGCACAATCATAATCCATGGATTAAGAAATCCTAAGCCAAACCAAGTCAACCCTCATGTCACATCCTCACATCCCCCAATTCCCTCACCTCATGTCAACCTTAAATTCTCTTACATGCCTCTTACACACTCCATCCTTCTCTTACACATTTGTCCCCTCTCACATCTCTCAAAATGGTCACATTCCCCCTCTTCTTCCAACCTCTCCCATTGTGACACTTGTCACAATGAGATGCATTTGAGAAATCATAATCCATGTGCTTCCCCTCAAATGCATCTTGGCCCTTCCTCAGGTTTTCATCTTGACCGTTCATGCATCCCTACTCTTGCCTATAAATTGAGCCCTCTTCTCCTTCATTTTCATCCACCATCAAAGCATTGTTATCATGCCCATTTGAGAGCCAACCTTATAATGCCAAATTTCTCCCACACATCTTGAAGCTTGAGAAAGGTTTATGAGCACACATATCCTCATTGGGCAAACCCTCTATACTTTGGAGGCTTTTTGGGTCTAAGGTTTGCATTCCCTCATGTTTTATTACTTTCATTTGTAGGTCTAATCTTAAAGTTTTATCTAGTTTGTATTGTTGAATGTTTAGCTTGCTTTATGTTCTTTAACACTACATTTTAGGTAATACAGATACATTGATGATTGATTGGGAAAAAGCCATCAGGGTAGTTTATACTACCAGCACAAATTGATTTTGATTTGATCGATACCCGATGGTGTTTGTTAGTATTAGTCATGTTGAAAACCTTGTGTGTGTAATACTATTGGCATAGCATTCATGGGTGGCATAGTGAAAAAAGAGATAGATTGATACCCAGTGAGGAAAGTGGTGAAACCTGTGTCGATAAGCATGAAATGTGAAAAGAGATAGACTTTGGTGCCTCCATCGATCATATATAGTTATGACCTATAGCGATTAGGATTTCAAATTTTGAGGAAGAGATGAAGGGAAATAAAATTAATGGGATGGGATCCTTTACACGAAGCATGTCATTTATTTAGAATCATCTAAGATCAAAATAAATCATCCATATTGATTTCACAAAATACATTGTATGATCTAGGTGATTAAGTAGGAAGTGTATGCAAAAAATGGAGGCATCTAGTTTGACAGGAAAGAGGAAACCATCCAAAAGCTCTGAGTCTACTGCTAAAAAGAAGAAGATGGAAGCTAAGGATGCACCTAGGAGGATGAATCGGGACATGATAGATCAGATGAATTCTCTTGGTCCAAAATCACTGAGATCAAAATAACATAATCTAGAATGAGACCAATTAGAAGATGATTATGGCAAAGTGAAGGATATCAGGACTAAGGTGCATGGCTATGAATTGTTCCTCTATCATTACCTGAGGAGAAACAAGGAAGTGTCAGTCAGTAATCCATGGATGATGGATCTTGGTAGGTTGGTTGTGTCAAATGTATTTATTAATATGAAATTACTTGAAATGTTGGTTAGAAACTATAGGGACAAGGAAAGATGTATCAGAGATCCCAAGGGTGATATTTTCTTGGAATTTTTTATTGATTCTATATCAAA
Source organism: Chamaecyparis obtusa (assembly GCA_027943335.1). NCBI lineage: Eukaryota > Viridiplantae > Streptophyta > Pinopsida > Cupressales > Cupressaceae > Chamaecyparis > Chamaecyparis obtusa. The sequence continues at coordinate 35,318 of BSBK01002666.1, forward strand.
AGTATTTGACTTAGATTACAGTTGTAATAAGCCATTGAAATTGGTAGAGTTAAGTGATGAATTCATAAGAATGGATACAATTTATATGGGATGGAAATTGGCTATGCACAAAATTGAGAAAGGCACCTTGACTCAAGAAGACAGTCCACCTTTTAGGATAGATTTGTTTAGGCCTTATCTTCAATATACATATATGTCTTGTGGGAAAATTGCAGGAGTGGAAGTTCTAGATTCCATGAGTATAGAGCCTATGGTATTAGGAGAAGATATATAGATTAATGAACCTAGTCCCTTTGATTATGCAACATTCCTAGAAGAGAGGTTACATGATGGTTTCATTGAGTTAAGGGATAGTGGCACACCCACATTTAGGTATTATTACTTGTTAATGCACATGGTACTATTTTATGGATTCAAGAGAGGACATTGGCTTGAGGAATTAAGATTAAATATAGTTAATAGAGATGGAGAGAAGAAGCTAGTACAATTATGGACCTCTATATAAGATTCAAGATACATTGGGTTGCATTATGCTAAGTTTGAAGAGTTGATTGTGAAAACCTTATATCAACTATTTAACTTTCCTTGTGATATGGAATTGTCAGATAAGATTAAATCCTTTCTTAAGCCCAAATAGTTTGACCTGGATAAGAAAATTCAACACAATTGGGGGGATTGGTTTGTGTGCAATAATTTTTCATTTTTCAAAATTTATGGTTTTGAAGGTACTCCTTATATGCTTCCAAATATTATTCTTGATAGAATTTCCTATCTTGAGATCATGAGGCAATTAAGTGTTTGTAGTGTAGAACATTTTGGTAATTTGCATAAGCAGACCTTTTTTCCAGGCACTTTATCATTTGGAGATTTCAATATTGTTTCTACCAAGGCATACCCTATTATTTACAGGATGTTAATTGAATAATATAACTTATATGAACATTCTTTAAGGAAGAACTATGACCTAGAGGGGTATATCCATGAATGTAAGAAGAAGCAAAGATTGGGGCATTATCCTCATGTTCTATTTGAAAGTGAATATGTATTCAAAAATTTGGAAGAGTTTGATGCTCTATTGGTGATAGAATATTATCAGAAGAGGTTGAATGATAAAAGACAACAATTAGAATAAATGATTTCACAAGAAGAGATAGAAGCATCTGAAGAAGAAGATGATGCAGAAACTTAAGTTGTGTCCAAAATGGTTATTGAAGTTGAAGATGAACCAAACAAAGATGATAGGATCATAGATGCTCTTGAAATTCATAATGATAATAGGGTTGTTTCACATAATACATTTGTCTCTAGTAATGAGTTTATAAAGTCAAAGGAGTTCAAAATGTTCTTGTATAACTTCATGGGCAAGTGATTGAGAAATGCTCACCCAAATTTGGATCCCTTAAGAGACTTTGAAATGTTAGAGAAACTTAAGAAATATATTGAGTTTGAAGTTTATACAATGACTCCAGAAAAGGGAAGGGCACTATTGGCAGAGCCTGGTATACTTGTATTTCCTGAGTGGGATATGAGTGCTTCTTTCATTTTTGACAAACTTCTAAGTTCAGAGAAAGCATATGTCAAATAGGATATGGCTGGTGTGAATGAAGTTTTTATGGGATCAAGGTTTGATCAAGATGAAAAATCTATGTTATTATGGGCTCTTTATCCACCAACTAATAGGCCTAATATTATCGATGTTGACCAAGGCTTTGGTTATATGATGAAGCTTAAGGTAGGGGAAACCAATCCTATTGTTTCAGCAAATATGGCTATTGAATTTTCCAAATTTAAAAAAGCACAAATACTTGGGCTCATGAAGGATAGGGACCATTCAAAGAAATGTATGAGGAGAAGATAAAGAAAAGTGAATTAGGAATCCCAACAATTACCTCAGGAGATAACATGAAATAGAAGAAAAAGTATGATAATGCTTGATCTCATGACAGAATAAAAAACAAGCTCAATGCAAGAAAAGACTTCAAAAGGGGATAATAATATGATCATTGAAGAATTGAAAAAGGTTACTAATGAGTATGATGTCTTTCAAGAGGAATTGGTTAAAGAGACTAATGGTTTCTTGAGTGTTATCAAAGTAGGTCTTCCACCATTGACCAGTGATGCAGGGGATCTTAAGGACTAACATGTTTGGATCAAGGAATGCGAACATCTTCTTAGTGTTTCCCTAGATGCTGGTTGATTGGATGACATTGGGTTAAAGGAGACTACTACACAGATGGAGAACCTTATGAGTGTGGATAACATGGCCAAAGATATCATATGTGATGTTGACACATGTGTATCTAAGGAATATAAGGAACATATCAAATTGTGTGCCAAGATACTCAGGGATTAAGTTCATGTTGTTTCTTAAAATATTTTAAGTCTTAATGACTTTTTGTTATGTGTTTATGTATTTCAAAAAACTTTAATGAAAGGATGTGACCTTTTGATGACAATTGTTAGGTTGTCTATATATATGATAGTAAATAGAATAGAGGGGATGATATAGAAATATGTTATTTTGGTGCTATCTTCTTTGTTTTGAAAAGATAATTATTATGAATCAATGAGATACAATACCTGTTGAATGGTTATATGCTATTTAACAATACTACCTTTATTTCCAAAAATATTTTGGTGAAATTTATTGCTCTGTTCTCTAAATTTGTTCTTTGGATAAAATCCTTGCATTTTCTTCAATTGGATATTACATGTTGCATTGTTTCAATTGAGTTATAGTCTTTCATTGAATTGGTCTTTTCATCTTGCATGGTTAAATTCATTTGATTACTATGGGAATACATTGGTATGTCATTTGAAAAGTTAAATTCAATTGAAATATATGCTCGTTGAAAATTCCTTTGAAGTGATAAGTTTTTATGTAAAATTGTCTCTAAAGTTATACATTAAATTAAGTCAAAATATTGTCATAAATAGATTAAATTTGAGAGGTTTAGGCATTGGTCATCTTTCAGAAATAGCCATACATAGCATTATTTATCACTAATAGAGGATATAGAATCAATTAATCATTTTATGAATTCTAAGCACTAATAATAATTTACCATTTTAAAGAAAAATACCAGTTACATTGTCATCAAATTAATAGATTAGGTTATCTTTTACAAAGAAATTTACTACTTGTGGTTTTCAACATATTTTGATTATACAACCAACTTCTATAAAAAAACCTTGAACCAACATACTTGTTTAAGGTAAAGGTGTACCAACCTTGGTCCTACAGAGCCATAATTGCAGAAGTCCAAAATCTTTTGTAGGTTGGGCTTGTTTGTTGGCCAGAGCAATTGGGTTTCCCAAAATTGGATCAAGTGGTCCATAGGAAATCCAATCTGTTGTTTTGGGTAACAATAGAACAACTGAAAGGATTTTCTAATGAAGAAGGTAAGAACATGGTGTGAAAATTACAAAAAAGCTTTATATGGATTGAAGAAAACATCCAGAGCATGGTATGAGAGATTGCACTCATATCCAATTTAAATTGGTTTTACAAGGACAAGTGACAATAGTAATGTATATTTGAAATTGAGAAATATTATAGGTTATTGATTGCAAAAATATTTGTTGATGATAACATATTTGGTGGTAGTGAAGAAATGAGTATATCATGCTGATGAGATGAGGAAAGAATTCAAGATGTCTATGGTTGGTGAGATCAAATTATTTATTGGATTGTAGGTTCAATAGTTGAAAAAAGGTATATACATCATTCATTCCAAGTATGTGAGAGAGATATTAAAAACATTTGGGTTGGAAGACTCAAAAATGGTTGGTACCCCTATGGTAATCAGTTACAAATTATCAAAAGAGGATGATTCTAAAGAGGTGGATGATACTCTTTATCAATCCATGGTTAGTAAGCTATAGTATGTGGTTCACAATAGACCAAAAATCACACAAGTAGTTGTAATAGCATCCAAATTTTCTTCTAATCCAAAGGAATGACATTTGATTGTGGTGAAGAGAATTTTCAGATATCTAAAGGGAACTGAAGATTATGGTATTTGGTATGGACATAAAGGTGACTTTTCATTAAGTGTGTTTATTAATATTGATTGGGAAGGAAATACTGATGATAGGAAGAGCACAAGTGGAGGTGCATTCTTTCTTGGAGACATGCTTGTATCCTAGACAAGCAAAAAGAAGAATTGTATATCACAATCAACAAATAAAGCACAATATGTTTTTGTTGTAATTAATTGTACACAGTTTGTGTGGATTAAGTAGATTCTAGAAGGAATTCAGGAAAAGGTAAGTAAACCAGTGGTTATCTATTGTGATGATACAAGTGCCATTAATATTTTTGAAAAACCTAATGATGCACTCTAAGACTAAGCATATAGCTATCAAGTATCATTTTTTTAGAGAATGGGCATAGGAGAAGAAAGTAAAGTTGGATTATGTGTCAACTAAGGAGTAGGTTGTTGATATTTTCACAAATCCATTACTTAAGGATGTTTTTGAGTATCTAAGATGCAAGATATGATTTATTCCCCTATCTATAGTGAATTAAGAGAAGATGCAATTGGATCAATCCAAGTGTATTCCAGTGAATATCTTTATGGTTGGATTTATTTTGTGGGGCTACTCATTTGGAGGAGTAGTCTATGATGTGTAGTGTTGAGTCAAAGTACAACAAAGAATATTTCATGTGTGTTTGACACCTTTGGCATTGTTTTCAAAGGGGGGATAATGGATGGAAGTGAGTTAGTAGAGAGAGAGAGAGAGAGAGAGAGAGAATGTATGTTAAGTAAGAAAGAACATTGTTCAAAGTTGTAGACAAGAGAAATTAAGTGAAAGGGGGAGTAATTGCAAGATCAACCAGAAGACATAAGTAAGAACATTTTTTTGTTCCTAGTGTTGTTGGTATTGATAAAATTATTTCCATGGAGACATGATGAGAGTGTTTCCATCAATGCCAAAGGGGGAGATGATTTTCATAATTGATGCTAACTAATGTGGTGATGGTACATGATTATTGGTGTTGTAATGAGATACATTTATTGCATGATGATCATTTATTAATTTTTCCTTGATGTCAAGTATTCCATCTACCTAGTGTTGCTAGTATGTTGTAGAGTAAAAGAATGATGATCAAGTGTTTTGGTAAGTTTTAGTTGTAGAGATTCATATAGGAGACTTAGGGATATCTCAAAATATTAAATGCATGACCTCTATTTTTGATATTGACCTAAGAGTAAGATATGATCATAGGAAGGTTAATATTGCAACTATTGCTACAGTTAGTGACAAGCGATAGGTGATTTGAGTGGTTTTCCAAATCTATGTTATGTCTTGTAATGTGGTTACAAGATATGGTTTCTAATAGTGTTTGGATTCTATGGTTGCAATCAAAATTGATTCAGATGACCAGAGTGAAAGATAGAAGACCAGAGAACAAATTTAGAGTTGTTTACAGGTTGAAGGGTTAAAGTTATTGAGCGACAGTGGTTGAATATTTTATCAGTCATTAGTGAAGGTGTTGGGGTGAATTAGGTTAATTAAGTCATGATTTGGTGACATTTATTAAAGATTGGAGGTGATGATCTGGCATCACATTGTTTGATGCTAGCTTGTGGTTAAGATTCAAGAGGAAGCAAGTGTGTGGTCAAAACATGTTTGACTCTTGGTCTCAAATTTCTATGTAAATCATTGTGATAGCTAATGCAGTATATGAAATTTATTGTATACATTTAGTATTAATGTGTGATGCATTGGATTCAAGTGTGAAGATTAAAAGTTGAATTGTATGTCATTTATGGAAATCCTAAGGTGGTGGAAAACTTAAAGACTTGATGAACATTATATATTGGATGAAGTTAAAAGTTTTTAGTGTTGACCATGTGTTAAGAAAGTTCAGTGTAAAGTGTGAGTTGTGATCAATCCAAAGGAGAGATTAGTGTGTTGAGAAGACAAAGACATTATGTGCTTCATAGGATTTGATCAAGCATAGGTAGTGTTGTTTTACATATCATTGTTCTTGTTGTTCCCTAATAGTTACAACAGTCAAAATCCCTTAACAGGGTGGATCCTAGTAGGTCCCTATTGTAAATCCTCTAACAATATGGCACATTAGTTTGTGTTTGAAGTCCTCTAACAAGGCTACTCTTAACAGGGTAAAGGTTCTTACAGGCCTAAAGGTAAATCCCTTAACCGGGTAGTACCTAACAATGCTTTTTTAAAACTCCTAATAGGGTTAAGCTCTTCATAGGGTGTACTTCAAAAAAGTACATCATTTAGTGGGTACTAATCCCCACTATGGTTTTTTCCTAATTTGGGTTTTCACAAGATAAATATATGTGTCAGTGTTTCATTATTTTACGGATTTTCTTATGATTATGATTTTAATTTTCTCCTATTAAATATAAACTTGTGAATGTTGTGGCAAAGTTTAAAAGGATAAAAAGTTGGATAATTGGTTGATTATTGATTCACCCCTCCCCTCTCAGTAATTTGATCTTAGGATTAACATTTTATCCTATACATTTCCTCCACACATTATCCATTATCCTATTTCATTCATATTCTCCATATTATTATCCCCTATCCTATTCATACCCTCCAATATCATATCACTTATCCATCTACCTTTCACTTTCATACCTTTTCTCTTGACAAAAACTTGAGGCACTAAACAATAAAATATCAATGCATTCTTTTGTAGCATCTTAAAATGGATGCACTCCTCATTTAATACCTTTTAGCTCATGTCCTTTATCAAATTTTTAGACCATGGATAGATTCATGCTCAACCCCCTTTTTCTCTTGTTCAACCTTATTTCTCCCTTGTTCATCTATGCAATCTTTGGGACCTCAGGGATGGATCCCTATGGGCCAACCCTAGAACAGATCAACCAAGTCAACATGTTCCTTGAGAACAAGTTAACTGGGTTAACATGTTCCAAAATAGTTTGACCTATTCCTTGAAGGTTGTGATCCTCAGTCTCAGTGTTGTCTTGGAGATTTAGTTCTCAAAATTTGGTAACCCCGTCATATTGCTTTATTTTCCTACTCATAAAATTGTATAAAATAAAGCCTAGGCATCTCATTTTGAGGGATATAGAGACATAGACACATGATAGAGTTCAATTCTTCAAAGATTAAAGGATCCTTTGTGGGCATCTTTCCTATTCAAGATCTAGCATATTGCTGGCCATCAAGGGATGATATCTACATTGAGGCATTCATCATCTTCTTTATTTGATGCACACTTACATCCATGGATCCATGAAATTATTTTGGTAGATCCATATCATTTATGGATATTTCCTACATTGCAAGTTCAAGATCAACATACAAACACAACAAAATCCTTATTGACAAGGGTTTCTTCAAGCAAGGTGAATATTTACATTTGTCTTGTTTTTGTTATACATTTACATTTCAATTCAAGGTTGATTCCTCAATCTAGGGCTTGACCAATACAATCCATTGTCCACCCCAACCCCAAAACCTAATTTTTTGTATAGAGGAGAAGGATCTCATAATTGCAGGTAAAGATCTAGAAATTGCAGACAGAGTTCTACCAAAAGAATCTAGGTCAAATTTAGTAAATTTTCATGAGAACACATTGACTTGTTCAACCTATTATAGAATATGGTGACATGGTTCACCTATTCCCAACAGCCCAAGATTTTTAGCATTTTCTGGGTTTTCAGTTGTGATCGCAGATCCGCGATTGGAAATTCAGCTACAAGTCTAGAACAATAGTTTTCGGAGAAGAAAAGTATGTTCCTCTTCATACTTCAAGGTGATTACCTCATTATCTATTTCATATATAAGCTTAGATTTTTTTTCACATCTTAATTAGGTTGATTACTAATGTTTAGCACCTAGATCTCTATTTCTTATCTTGTTAAATAATTTAGTTCAATTTTACAAGTGCATTTATACAACCTTAATCAAATCTTACATTGCATGAAATAGGACTTTCTTGTGTACGTCATTAGTATAATTTGGGTTTAGCATTAGTATCCCCTCATCTTCTTGGTTTTTTGCTAATCTAACTTAGGTTATATTGAGAGTTATGCCTAGAATCCCCTCTTTCCCTTGTATTTTAAATGTTAGTGTGGAAGTGGTTAGTTAATGAATTCATCTCACATATTTTACATTATTAAATTCATTAACACCATTTTTCACCGTAAACATATTTAATAAAATGAACCTCTATTTTTCTCCTTGCATATCCATTATGCACCATCTCTCCATCTCCCCCCCATATTTACCCCCTTCATTTGTATAACTCTAGTGTGGAGCATATCACTCCTTTGTAGCATGGTCCCTTGACCCTCGTACATCTATTTCACCATATTTTTATCCTCCATATCCTATTAGCACCCATTTTGTCCATCTATCTCCCATCCATAAAATATCTCCATCCCTCATTCATCTACCATTCCTAGATTCCCTTGTCATTAGTACCAATACATTTTATCCCTTCTCCATCTCCCATATAATCCATTGGTCCTTTCCTTATCCTATCTAACCATTTATCTTTCTTTCACCTATTTTGTCCATCTTATCATTTAAATCTCATTTTATCCAATCAAGTTCCTCCTTCACCATCTTATAATATCCTTTCCAAACTCTTCTATTTTTCATTTAATCAAATGTTATTATATCCCTTCTACTCCCATCAAATTGAATTATAACCCATTACACTGAGTTTATCACAGACACTGTGATTACACGATCTTTGACCAAATCAATTCTGAGATTGATTTTCCTAGCTACTTGTTCATTTCACAGTTATTGCTAGTGAATCTTCAATTTGACCAATATTTTAGTCTTGTCCTGTTAGGATGCATCCTTCCTGCATCATCTCATCAAATCCTATCTCATCCAATCCTATTCATGGAAAGAACTATGGACCAAATGACTACTTGGTCATGAGGCCTCTTTGTTGGTTTTATCTTTGTGTTTGAGAAGAACCTACTAATGATTTCCTTGTTCTTCCATATCTTGGTATATTGTGAATGGTGTACATTGTAATACATGTATTTTGCATTATGTTCTATTTGTTGGTGTATTTAGTGCATATGTGTTAGTTAAGGGATCATGGTTATGCTCACCTCACTAGGGGAATGGTTTTTAAACTTCCACCAGAAGTGTTTTGTATTAGTTCCACCATGGTTGTTTGAGAAATCACTATATGTCTAAATCTATCATTTTTGTCTACGATTCTAGTCCACATAATGGAACTATATCATGCTCTCTTTCTAACATGTGATGCATACATCTTGTTAAAAAATCAAACTAGGGTGTGCTTTCCAATATTAACAAGATATAATCCCATGACATCATCTCTCTTTTGGCATTTAGATCACTTTTTCATATTTATCAGTTAGTTCTTTCATTTTTGCATAGTGAGGCCTTCTTTTTATTCACCCTCAAAGTCATGCATTTTCTCATTTTCTCATTTTCTTCCTTTTCCTTCATTTTGACAAAATTGCCCAAAGATTTATTTTCACACTATTTTCTGGAGGGGGAACCTCTCTTTCTCATTGTCGCTTCATGACCTCTGGGTTGTCTCCCTCTTTTTTCTTCTTTGAAGTGATGTTGATTTTGACACCGCATCAAAGACGAGCAAAATGTAGACACCTTAAATTTTCCATTCGCACTCTAATATTAATTTTATTAATATTTTCCCTTAACATTTTAATTATTTTTTATTAATTGACTATAATCATTATATTCTTCTATTTATTTAATTTCATTTAATTTAATTTAGTAAATTCACTTGTCTCTTTGTATTCTTCCCATCAAGAGTGATAGGTCATTTTCCCTTAATAAAACAATGATTGTTATTACTGAATCTAACAACACCACCATCATAATCTTCAAGCTTCTCAAACTTATTTTTATCACCAGTCATGTGATGTGAGAATCCACTATCAATGGACCATTCATTTCTTTTATCAACATGCGAAATCAAATCTTTCTCTTCTTTAGGATTATCTTCTTTAATAGAAATAAACACAATCTCTTCTTCATCACCAAATTCATCATCAGTCACACCTTCCACATAGGATGAAATTTCTTAGATCTGATCTTAGATTCCTAACAAGTTTTATTAGGGCATCTAGATTCAATGTGATCAGTCTTATTAGAGTTAAAATATTTCAATGGAAAATTTCCTCCATACTTATTGGAGCCCTTAGGTAGTCTTTTTTCAATCAAGGATTCAAGTTCATCAATCTTGCTTTCCTCTTCCATGATCTCTTCCCATTGCTTTGCATAGTGGTTGAATTTTTCTTTAGAGGAGCTCTCTCCCTTTTCATGCTTAGTCACACTAGCTTTGAATATAGTTTCAACCTTTGAAATTTCCTTACTAAGAGTATTCATCTCATAGGCACAGAGTCTACCGGCCAAAGCTTCTCTTCAAATGTCTCCAATAGTTCTCAATTCTTCAATAGCTACAACCTTATCAGTGTAATACATGGGTAAAGATCTTGGAATTTTGTTTAAAACTTCATCATCAGTCAAGGTACCACCAGCACATCTGATTGCACAAACCAGATTACTTACTCTTTGCATATAGGATAAGACATTTTTGCTTTCACTCGTCTTTATATCTTCAAACTTCCCTTTAAGTCCCTACAACTTAGCTTTCTTATAATAATTGTCCCTTCATAAATAGTTTCTAATTTAGTCCATACCTCATGCATTTTCTCAATCCATAGATGTGAGAATAATTTGTGTCTAATAAGGCACTGATCAAAGGTTTCCTTGCTAACATGTTATCCTTGATTTTATCTTTTCATCAACAGTAGCCTGAGACAAGTCATTAGGAATGGTATAAAACTTCTTTTTTATATCCCAATATTTATCTCCCATGCATATCAGATAACTAGTCATCTGATCCTTCCATATTAGATCCCAGTCAAGCAATTAAGCTTCTTCAAGAGGACTTAGCTCTGATACCAATTTTATTCCCAAAAGGAGGCAAGCACAATTGAGAGGGGGGTAAATTAGTTGTGCACTAACAATTAAAACTTTAAACCCCTTAAACCAATTAATAATATGAAAGATAAATAGTAAAGCAAGGTCCAACAAAACATGAAACAAAACACCAAAAAAAATTTCAAGGAAATCCGGTTAAGGGAAAACCTCACTGGGAGTCAAACCCACTAGATAGATGTACTATGTTAAAAGTACTACCCGGTTAAGAGAAAATGAAAATAAAAGACAAATGCACATGCATTCATAGGCCCACTACCTAGATCTCACTACTCAAAATACAATGATATGGCCCTCAGACGAGAATCTCTTATTACAATCCAAAAGGGTGGATAAATTATCCAATTCAAGAGAATTAACTTACAATATTTTCTATTCCAATACAGCTCTGATGAAGTACAATTTATACCTCATTTGCATAATACAAACATCTTCTTCCTCTTCTCTTTTTATCACACACATCACAATCACATAATTATTGCCTATTTATACATATTACAATGAATAAGAAACAATAATGTCAACAAAAACCTATAAGAATAAATGATACAAAAATTATACTCAAACTACAAAGTGATCCAAATCAAGTCAATCAAAACTTAGATAGTACCCAAAGAATGATCCTCAAACATGAAAAAGATTTTCCAAATCTGCACCAAGAACCACAACAAGTTACTTCACCAAGTTGGCTAAGACCTAAATGAAGAAACACCAACACGCTAGAAAATCACCGAATGTGATCACCACAATCAATGCGGACCATCAACATGGTCATAAAAAATAAAAGAATACCAACAAGAAGAAATAATAGATTCTCAAACCTTCGCATCAACTTGATCTCAAAATCTAAACTCATCTCTACACTGAATACTAGCAATACTGAATATATAACTTTGTCACACTAAAAAAACATATTGCTGAAATTTGAATCATGAAAAACACCAGATGAGGAAACAAGAATGAATCCCAATATTACCACCATTTGTGCATCAACAATTCAACCAAATTGGTCCTTACCAAATAATTAACTCAACCGCTGACAAAACAATACTGAAATATTAGCACCTGATAAATCAATCATATCTCACACAAACTAAACCTCTATAAGTTAACCAAAATCAAGTATAGGAATTTTTGAAACATCTATAATTACAGTGAAAGATCTTCAACATATCACCTGATCAATTGAAATCATCTTCTCTAATAAAACTAAATAAACTATCTGCAATAATAATAGTATGTTTTTTATTACGGTAAAAATAGGTTTTGAAGGGGCCCCAAGACCCTTTAACAAAGAGAAATAGAGATAGGCATGGAAGACCAAGAGCACAACTAGCTATCCCAACATGGAACAGTCAACAGAAGGGACAAATCCCAGATATCCAATACAAACTAGCTTCAAAAAGAAAACAAAATACCTATAGCAAAAAGAGACCAAAAAGACCACCAGCAGCAAAATCAGGACAGAGTCTTCAAGAAGCACTATGATTCCTCCAGTTGACCCTACATATTCTTGATAGAGTCTTTTAGCTTCTGAGTGTACTGATCCTCGATCTTTATCTTCTTCTTGGTGTTGGACCTAGTTCTGGTCCCCAACCCCATTTGATGACTGGAAGTAGTCAAGTCAATGTTGTCAATTGAGGGGCCCTCTTTGTTCCCTTCCAGCAAACAACTTAAAGTATTCAGGTTCTCTAGAGTAAACAACAATAGTATGTTGACATCAATGAAAAAACATTAATTTTGACACACATAAACAAGGTCTAATCAACAATCTCTGACATAGTCAACAATTTCCCAATACTTAGTCCACCTTTTCCTAATGCAAAATCATACGAAAGATGACCCTAGAGACTAAAGTAAGACTTAAGTGCTAAATGAGTGTAATGATCCTTCACAATAATGTATTGGGATCAGTTAGATTTGAAGGAATATGATAGGATGATGCATGATAGAAGTATAAATAGTCAAATATGACAAATTATATTAGATACAGACTGACAAAAATAGATAGGAACTTATAATGACTTGAACCAATAATGATAAGACAATCTAAAGCTAATTTGCAGGGTATAGATCACCCCGAGTGTTTTTCTCCTTAGTGTAGATTGTATGGCTTGTTTTATACCATGTACTTTTCTCTAAAACTTTCATGGATAGTTTTTCAGATCTTTTACTTAACGAATTAAATCTCAATAGATTCTCCACCTTTTCCCAGACATAAAAATTGGTAAAATGTTGTGGAAAGGAGCTTACCTTGGTCAAACCCTGATTGAGTCCAATCAACCTTGAAATTGAAGTGAAATCACATGAAAGGAAAGTATGTAAATGTAAAGGTAAATTTTAGATCTACCTTCTATACCTTCATAAACAAATATTGAGATCACACATATTTGTGAAGATGCTTGTATATTTCTTGAATTGTAATTATTGAACCTTGGAATTTAGAAAGGAATCAAGGATGTCTTTACAAATACATAGATATGTGAATACTCCTCATAGATATTCAATGTTGTTATGCTTGATAAAAAAAATCTTGAAGATAAGAATGCATGTAGATGGTCCAAGGATCTTCTTGCTTGATTGATAACTCCTCTACTTATCCACCATGGGAGAGAAGCTTACTACAATGGAGAATATTTCCTTCAAATATGTCATAGATTCTTGAAGAATGCTTGAAACTTGATCTTGAATGGTTGGATGCAAAATTTTTGCAGAGAAATTACTTGCCTTATGATCTTTATTTCTTGTTTATGTAATGGATAATCCAAATGAGGAGATATACGCTACTTATATACCTCTCACAACATTTTGGGATTCAAAAATTGGAGGAGGCTGACAAGGGATTTAATTTCAAACTAAAACACCACAATGAGCCATCCATTTGAATTAGGGCCCAAATATTAATTTTGTAAAGATCACCCAACATGTTCCTACCCATTTACATCACCCAAGGCATTCTATACCCAATAAAATAGGTTAAAATTTGAATGAGTTGGCAAAGAGGAAAAGATTCTATAATTAAAGGAGATGGGTTGTTGGATCAATCATAATGGACATGAAATCTTGAGAATACAAAAATAGGGCCTAAATAAGAATTTAATTATAGGTTCTAACTTTTTAGGATATTAAATTTATCCCCCACTTTAGTGGGAGTATGATAAAACCTCATGCTCATAGTAAACTAGACCAATGCATTGGAAAAATCTTCTCAATGTCTAGGAGATAAGGAGACACTAAGCACCCAAGTGAATTAGGTCCTCATTAAAACTAAAACCAATATGAAAAAGGCATCATTAGAGAGAGAGAGAGAGAGAGAGAGAGAGATGACCAACTATCCTAGAGATATTTTGCCTCACTATGGGTCATGTAAAGAGAAGGATGAAAAAGATGAATTTATAGTTTAGTAAGCTATGAGATGCTAGTCAACCCATTGAAAAAGGATAACCAAGTGATGCATATTCCATTATGAAATCTACTAAAAGAGGATTGGTCCTTAAGGAAGGCTTTGTAATTGTTAAGGTATATAGAAAAGGAGATCAGTCCTGTTGGTTCCTGATAAGGAGTTTACACTCAAAGAGACACCGATATGCCTATGATGGATATTAAGGATTGGTTAGTTCCAAATGTGGGCAATCTATAGGCAACTGGACCAACTATAGGGATGGATTTTCCCTCTTCTGCTTCTGGCTCTATGAAACCAAGGTGGGTGCACCTAACCCAGCATAAAATATACTTCACACACCAAGGACTGGGTTCATATAATAGATGATTGGATAGTAAGAGGGTACTAAATGATAACCACACATTCATTGACTCCTCTTCACTATGGGATAGGACCTTACATGAATGTAAATGAAAGTAAAAATTGGTATTGATTTAATGTTTCTTGCAGAGTGTAAACAATCATGCAACACATGTAACAGCACAAGGGATACTGGCTTATGATCAATGCCTTATCCATTGGGCATCATACCTAAAGCAGACATGAAATACAAGAACAACTACTAGATTCATCTAAGAAACCAAGCCATAAACATAGTCAAACATCTCTTACACTGCTTGCAGATATCCTTCCTAATTGAACCCAATAAATCTATGCTTCACTCATAGGCTTTTAACCTAATCCTAGATTAGGTCTGAGAGACAAAACACATACACTAGTAACCTAATGCAATGAGTTAGAAAACTCAAAATTCATCAAGAACAACTGAAGGAGAGATCCAAGAATGAGAAACTATATTAAGTATGTGGGTTCAAATCCATGTATTACAAATTGATTCAGTGATACCATAGACCATATGCAAAAGATACATAAGTTTTCTTCGTAGTATTGATACAGAAGAAAAAATGTTACAACCTGGACTAAGGATACACACTTGGTTTTTCAGCTTCCTGTGTCAAGAATTTCCAGCCAACCCTTCAAAATGATTACAAAATTCCCTTTATACCAGGGTTGCAATGCAAGCATGATCATTTCAAATTCAAATTTTCAAAATCACCTAACCCCACCAAGAAATTAAACATAGACATGACAAGGGGTTAAGCCATAGCATCAAGCTCAAACAGTCAAATCAACCAGCTACAAACACTTCTCGAGCCAAGATTGTAATCATTCCTCATGGTAAAAATCCCTCTGCAATCAACCGTCAAGCACCCTGGACCACACTGCAAATCGCTTCTCACCAAACAGGGTCATTTCTGCATTCAATTCCATAAAATGGTACCAGAAATTCAAACTTAGACCACAACGGTCACCATGCAATCTAGCGAGCCTCATATTTTTAACCACCCAAGCACCTCAGGCTAACTCCACAATGGTGATGCCAAACAGTTGTCGCATGATCGCATAGCCTAGAAATGGGCTATGCGAACATGCGACACGCCACTTGTCATTGCCTTCTCTTAACTGTCGATGCCAGATCACTGCCACAAAAGAGTTTGTCACATGTTCGCAAGCCAAAAAATTGGCTCACACAAACATGTGACAAACCGCTACCATGCACCCTCCTGGCTGTTAAAACACCACCGAGATACCCCCACCTGGACCCACATTCAAACCTTAACATCCCGCCAGCACGGACCAATCAGAGACCGCCACGACCTCACCTGCCATCGAGCCCACCAAACAACCACAAATGGGCCCCAGCACACATGGCACCTCATCACATGATTGCATAGCCTAGAGACGGGCTATGCGAACATGCGACCACCCGCAGAACACTATCGTAACCGCCACCGCAACCGTCACTGCTGCAACCGGTTTGTCACATGATCACAAGCCATGGAAATGGCCCTTGTGATCATGTGACAAGGCCATGAGACCACCTCATCACCACCCACCAGCCAATAGAACACCACCACTACATCTGAAAGATGCCCCATCACCTGCTACCGGGCCCCAGGGACACGTGGCAAGTGATCGCATAGCCAAAAGTTGGGCTATGCGATCATGTGATAGCCAATCATAGGCTGCCACATCATCACCTCAGACCAAGTCAACAAGAAATGTCAGTTGCATGATCACATAGCCTTGCAAAAGGCTATGTGAACATGTGACTAACTGCCAGCAAACCGTCGTCGCATGAAGATAACACCACCGCCCGCCGGCGAATAGAACACTGCCACTTAGCATCCGAAAGATGCCCCATCTCCTACAACTGGGCCCCAGGGACACGTGGCAAGCAGTCACATGATCACATAGCCAAAAATTTGGCTATGCGATCATGCGACAGCCAATCATAAGCCACCACATCATCACCACTGACAGCGGGCCCACAATGAACACACTCATCGGCACCCAATCGGACGGTGGGTGCATGATCGCATGGGGTGAGAATATTCCATGTGATCACACACTGACTGTAGATCCTTTTATCTCTGACACAAGCCCCGCTGACAAGTCTGACAAGTCACCACCACATGGACCAATCGGACATAAGCTTTACCTATTAAAGGATCAGACGGTTGTCGCAAAAGCATGAGAAATAAACCTCGTGCATCTTCACCATGCAAACTTGCAGCAACCATCAATCCTGTCTGAACTTTAACTATGCTGGAAGCATGAGAAGAGACAAACCGCCAAGCACTCAGTGACAAGAAACTTTGAACAACTGGGCTCTACCATCCATTGCACCTGCACAGTTAAGACCAAGGTTGAAAACACACAAGATTTTTGACACAGAGAAAGACCGAAAACACACAGAGTTTTCGACGCCAAAGGATAAGCGCACAAAAGTAGGAAGCACAGGGTTGAAAACAACGAAGGCCGAAAACACACAGACTGAAAACACATGGATTTGCAAAAATACTATGGGTTTTTGACACTGTGGTAGATTTTAAAGTTTATTTCCCGCGGACCTTGAAACTCAAATAACTTTCTGGGCTTTGCGAATTAGGAGATGTAGTTTGGACTGGAGCCTGGTGACAACATAAACTACCAGGGGCAAGACACTTCAAGAAAACTTGCAAGGAAAGAGGCCATTTTCAAAGGATTTTTCCATGACAGAAAAATGGCCTAAAAAGTCCTAAGGAAATAATAGTCTCCAAAGGGACCTAAAAAAGGAGGATCGGTCTAAGGATCCATTGAAAAATGCACAGTGCATGATAATGTGATGAAAGGGTAAGCCTAAAGAAATCATTGTTTCCTTAGCCATCCATATAATAATTTTGTTAAATCATTGTGTGTGTGTGCCAAATGTGAAACAACGAGTGAAGGGTATGCCTCCACAATAGCACATGCACAACATAAAATGTATATGAAATGTAGAAGAAATGAAATAAAAATAGAGGATAATCTAAACAAAACATATAAAAATAACACATCATGGGGGAAATATGGCATGAAATAAAAACACACAAAATAATCCACCATAAAAGATGAATTAGTCAAGCATATCGCATGCTCCCTCATCTTGGTTGTTATCATTTAGGGTATGTGGGAAATATACAAGAAGTCAAATATGATCATAGTAGATGGATCTATCGCAAGTTCCAAACAAGGATCGTGCTCTAATGATAAGTCACTTTGTTTGTCACTAGGAGAAAGAGATAATTGTTTTGCAAATCTAGCAGGTAAATAGTTATTATAATAAATATGCTCATACATATCATCAGAATCACTAGTATGAACATCATTTGCATTATCTAGATATTTTCATCATTAAGAGTATCTTCTTCATCCAAATTAATGATTGAAGTAAATCTATGATACAAATAGAATCATCATTTTTTTTTAATTTCATCTTCTTTAGATTAGCTTCCTCCCTTGGTTTATACATAGTTTGGTCAAAGGGAATCAAGCCATCAATAGGAATTTTAGGGGAGGAAAGGTTTTGGGAAGTACGCTCATGGGTCCTAGTATAGTGTTTTTTGTAGTGGTCACAAGCACAATAGTTACGTTTGAATTTATTCAATGTTTGCATTGGTTTAGGATCAATTTGTTGGTATTGATGAACTCTAAGAGGGGGGGTGAATCAATGTTCTAACACTTTTTTCCTTAGAAATCTAATTTATTAACCATAAACTAATTGTAATGAAAGGTAAATAGTATAGGAAAATGAACAACATCTACAACATCATTACACCATGATTTTTTGTGTGGAAACCCTAATAGGGGAAAAACCATGATGGGGATGGTACCCACAAGTAATTACTTCTATAGAAATAATGACATTGCTAAAGGTTTAGTTACAATAAGGAGAATACACATGCATTCAGGTGCACTACCTAGAGCTCACTGCTCAGATTAAAAAAGAGAAGCCTCACTATCTTAAAAAGCATATATGGACTACAATCCAAAAAGGTGAACTAAATAATAGCATCAAAAATGCCAAAAAAGTTCCATGTAGGTGCACAAAATTTTGTCCAATCTATCAACGTATCCTCTATAATTAGATCCTTTGCATAAAATTATCACAACTGATTGATGAAGGGTGCTCCCCTTAATACCACAAATACATAACAGAAACAGAGAAATAACAACAACATGCAAGAACAGAAAATTGGCTTCTTATTATCTCCACAAATGTGGAATTACAAACTTTCAAAATTACAATATGCAAAGCCACATGGGCATTCCCTTACGATATTTTGTAGGACAAAGCCTCGAATCAATACCTAAAACTATCTCGAACTGCCTAAGACAACACTACAGCCTTCCTTATATAGGCAATTTTCCACCGCCTGGGAAGGTTCTAGAATTTTTAGCCAACAAGGCTGACCAAACTTAGAATTATTTTATTTTTCATTTTATTACATCAAAGTCGGCTCAAAATAACTTTTGAAACCCAAACAAAAATTTTGAAGGAAAATCATTTTCTGCCATTTCAAGTGACCCAACTTCCAAAGACCATAAGTCATCACCCATTGACCCGATTGACTATTATAACCCCATTTCAGAAAGGGCACGAGGAGCTCTACAACACTTGAATCAAGCAAGCTTCATTCAACTAAAAATTTGACCTCATCTGGGGCCTCTAAAGCCTTCAAAATTGAGTTTAAAGTTTCCGTACCCTGTTTCCAAAAGTGAAAAGTTTCAATATCTTCAAAACCAGACTTTATCTAGCAATGAAACTTTACAGGTAGGC
Source organism: Chamaecyparis obtusa (assembly GCA_027943335.1). Classification (NCBI taxonomy): domain Eukaryota; kingdom Viridiplantae; phylum Streptophyta; class Pinopsida; order Cupressales; family Cupressaceae; genus Chamaecyparis; species Chamaecyparis obtusa. The sequence continues at coordinate 54,880 of BSBK01002666.1, forward strand.
TGATATGACTAAGATGAACCTCCAACTATGAAATTAGAACATTTTGAGATCATATGACCAACTTACTAAAAGTATCAAGTTTCCATAAATAGCAGCTCTACACAAGATAGCCCTTATTGAAAAGAAACCAGAAATATTTTTGGGTGATGCAAGATTGCTCTTACACCCAGGATGCTCCTGGATCAGACACCCAGGGTAATTTGAGAAGTGACCCTGTCACGACTCAGGTGTGAAGAGGGAAACCAAGATGGTTAACCTCCTACTTTGTGAGCCATGATGAATCTTCAATAGGTCATCCTTTCCACTTGACCAGATATTCTTCATATGTCCTATTTCTTGTGCTTCTACCAACATGACTGTCCAGTATATCCTCAATCTCCTTAGTATTTGAACTAGTTGCTAGAATACTCCACTGTGCTGCCATGATCTCATCTTCAAAACCTCCTTCATGATACTCTGTCAAATCTAAAATGTTAAACACTGGTGAAATATTCAGCTCAGTAGGCAATTCTACCTCATATGCATTTCCTGAATCATGCTTCTTCAGTATCTTACATGGCCCAAACTTCTTCATTTTCAACTTGTTCTATGTACCAACTGAAAATCACTCCTTCGGCAAATAAACCATGACTTCATCTCCAACTTGAAATTCCTTATGCCTCCTTTTCTCATCTTCCTTAGCCTTATACTATGCATTCATCTTGGTAATGTGCTTCCTCACCTCCTCATGGATGTTCTTCAAATGTTCTGTAAAATCCTCAGCTTCAGCACTACTTATTTCTCCTTTATCTATCTTCCTCAACTCAGATGCATTTCTGGGACTACTTCCATATATAATCTGGAATGGTGATTTACCAGTGCTCTTGTTGACAGAATTATTATATGAAAATTCCACCTGTGGTAAAATCAAATCTCATCTTGTTGGCTTATCTCCAACCAAACATCTTAGCAAATTCCCCAAACTCCTATTCACCACCTCTATCTGTCCATCAATCTGTGGATGGTGTGATGAATTGAACTTCAAATCTATCTTCAACTTCTTCCACAATGTATGCTAGAAATATCTAATGAACTTAGTGTCCCTATCTGAAACTATACTCTTTGGCAAACCATGTAGTCTCACTACTTCTCTGAAAAACAATTCTGCTACATGAATAGCATCATTAGTCTTCTTGCAGGGAATAAAATGTGTCATCTTTGAAAATTTGTCAACTACCACAAAAATTGAATCATGTCCCCGTTGTATCCTTGGTAAACCAAAAACAAAGTCCATACTAATATCCTCCCAAGGCTTCTCTGGTACAGGTAATGGTTGATACAACCCTATATTCTACTTCACTCCTTTCGCCATCTGACATACTCTGCAACTCTATACAAACTTCTTGACATCTTGCTTCAATTATAGCCAATAATAATTCTCACTAACCAAAGCAAGGGTTTTATCTTGACCAAAATGTCCAACCAATCCTCCGCTATTCTTCTCTTTGATGAGATTCTCCCTCATAGAACTTCGTGGAATGCACAACTGACTCCCCCTGAATAGCATATCATCTTGAATGATAAAATCCAACCACTTCATTTTGTCTAGAGTAATAGGTTCTTTACAAGCTTTCCAAGCTTCACCAAAATTAGGATCCTCTGGATACAAATTCTTGAGTTCCTTGAACCCAACCACCTCAATCTGCATCTCTATCAGCAATAGTTTCCTTCTGCTAAGTGCATCTGCAACCCTGTTAGACTTTCCACTTCTATGTTTCAAAACAAATATATAACTCTATAAAAACTCAACCCATTTCAAATGCCTTTGATTCAACTTTCCTTGACTATTCAAATATTGCAAAGCTTGATGATCAGTATACAAAACAAACTCCTTAAGAAGCAGATAGTGTCTCCACTTCTTCAATGCTTGAACTATAGCATAAAATTCCTGATCATAAATAGAATATTTTCTCTTGGCATCATTCAACTTCTCACTGAAATAAGCAATAGGTTTACCTTCTTGGCTCATAACAGCTCCTATTACAGTACCACTAGCATCATAGTCTACTTGAAACATCTTATTAAAATTTGGAAGTGCTAAAACAGGTTGTTATGTAACTTTTTGTTTCAACAGTTTAAAACTCTTATCTGCCCCATTGGTCCACTTGAACTCTTTTTTATCCCCTCTCATTGTTTCAGTCAAGGGTCCACAAATACTGCTAAAAATTTTGATAAATTTTTTGTAAAAGCTAGCCAAACCATGAAAAGATCTTACTTCAGTAGCACTCCTTGGAGTAGGCCATTCAAGGATAGCATGTACTTTCTTTGAATCCATTTTCAGACCTTCTGCTGAAACTACAAATCCCAAATACACTAACTCTTTCTTCACAAAACTACACTTCTTTAAATTAATCAACAATTTCTCATCTCTTAACTTCTCAAACACCATACGAATATGAATCATATGCTCTTCCAATGTCTTACTAAAGATCAAAATGTCATCTAGGTACACAATGACAAACTTACCCAAAAATTCTTTCAGAACCTCATTCATGAGCCGCATAAAAGTGCTCGGTGCATTGGTTAGCCCAAAAGACATGACTAACCACTCATACTGTCCTTCTTTTGTCTTGAAGGTATTCTTCCATTCATCTCCTTCTCTGATCCGAATCTGGTGATATCCACTCTTCAAGTCTATCTTTGAGAAATACACATCCCCACTCAAATAGTCCATAATATCATCCATTCATGGCAATGGAAATCGGTACTTGATTATGATTTTGTTTATTGCTCTAGAATCTATACACATCCTCCATTCTCCATTCTTCTTTGGTGCTAATACCACTGGTACAGCATAGGGACTCAGACTCTCTCGAATTAACCTGCAATAACTTATGTACTTTTCTGTTCAACTCTTCACTTTTTGCTGGTGTCATTCTATGTGATGCCTTGTTTGGAAAACTAGCTCTTAGAATCAAATCCATCTGATGACTGATCTTCCTTACTGGTGGTAATCCATCATGTACATTATTAGATACAATATCCTGAAACTTATTCAACAAATTTGCAACCTCTACAGGTACATCCTCCATTTCCTCTTTACCAGCTTTTGGAATTAAAGAAAAATACACATGCTCATGCCTCATACCATCTAGGAATTTTCTTCCATCAACAAAAGTTATTCTTGCATTACCACATACCTTTTCTTCGGTCTCCTTCAATGGCTTTACCTTATGTCTCACTCCATCCTTTGTCAGGGAATAGGTATTCGCATGACCATCGTGTATAGCACATCTGTCAAACTGTCATGGCCTACCCAACAACATGTGACATGCATCCATAGGTATGATATCACATAGTACCTCATCATGGTACCTACCAATCTTGAACTTTACTAGGCAATGTTCACTGACCATGACCTTGTGGTCATCCTGCACCCAGGCAATCTGATATGGATGTGGGTGTTTCTATCTCTTGAGCTTCAACTTTGTCACCATCTCTTCTGACACCAAATTTTTAGTGCTTCCACTATCAATAATCACATCATAGCATTTACCCTCACACTTGCATCTAGTGCTAAATAGGCTCATCCTTTGTTCAAATTCATTCTCACCACTTAGCAGGACTCTTCTGTTAATCAACGTTTCTCCTCTTTCAGTATCTTCAGAATTTGAGGATCTAGCATCTTCATCTACATGTGCCACTCTGGCCTGGCCTTCATTCTTCCTATCTGTCCTTCTTTGGTGTTGAGGACATTCAAATGCCCTGTGACCTTCTTCTCCATAGTGAAAATATGTTCCACAGAAACCTCCTCTTCTTGAACCTTGTCCTCTTCCTCTTCCTCTATGATCTCTATTGTTTTGATCTTGGAAATGATTGGAGTTGTTTCCTCTCTGATTTTGACTACTACTGGCCTCATCCCTCTTTTTTGGATCTTCATTTTGGCCTCCATATGACCATCCACCAAATTGTCCACCGAGACCTCTTCCATTTTGTTTGCTCTCAAACTTCTTGTTCAGCTTTTCCTCTACTTTTAGGGAAAACTGGTATGCCTCTTCAATACTGTTCATTCGAACCAGATTCAGCTCCTCCTAAATGCTTAGCCTTAACCCATTAAGGTAATGGAAAACTTTCTCCTTATCAGCTTCTGCATGGCCTATTCTAATGAGGGATAGAACTCCTCTGTATACTCCTGAACAGATCATCTCGCTTGCTTCAAACTTTGCATTTTCTTCAGTAGGTCAAGCTCATAATCAACAGGGATGAACTGTCACTTCAATTTATCCACCATCCGATACCATCTTTTGATTTTATCTTTCCCTCTTTTGTTTCACTCCAATTGAATCTCTTGCCACCAGATCTTCACATGACCTTTTAGTCTAGCCTTCGTGAATTTGACCCTATCAAGATCCTCAATATCTTTATACTCAAATATTCTTCACATTCATTGATCCAGTCGATCAACTCCTCTGGGTTAAGATTTCCTGAAAATGTAGGAACCTCAATCTTAGGTCTTTTTTCGATCTTGAAAATGGCTCGAAAAAGTCTTTCTTCCTCCTGGTTTACAACTTCGACTTCTCCTTCTTGATCTTCTTCTTCGGCTTCATCCTCGCTTTCAACTCTGACATTAAGATTCATTTCTCTGTGAATCTCTTCTTGCAATGCTCGCACTTGTCTATAGAGTGCTCTAACCTCAGGTGTTACAACACCAGCTCTTCTGCCATGTTCCCTTCATGAAGGCATTTTCACCATGTGAGATGAAACCCTAACCACGGTCCTGGCGCAAACTGTTTCACAATCAGTGATCTATTTACATAGAAACCCTAACCCACAGTCCTAGTGCAAACTACCTCACAATCGGTAATCTGTTTACACACTCAGGAACTCCTGCTCTGATACCACTTGATGAAGGGTGCTCCCCTTAATACCATAAACACATAATAGAAACAGAGAAATAACAACATGCAAGAACAGAAAATTGGCTTCTTATTATCCCCACAAATGTGGAATTACAAACTTTCAAAATTATAATATGTAAAGCCACATGGGCATTCCCTTACGATATTCTATAGGACAAAGCCTCGAATCAATACCCAGAACTATCCCAACTGCCTAAGACAACACTACAGGCTTCCTTATGTAATACCTCAAAAATGGGCTATAGGTTCATTAACCTCTATATCGACACATCGAACGAAATCGACATCAAAGTCCTAACCAAATGCACATCTGCACATCATCGAATCCTAATTGATTATCTTAAATTCTGCATCAGGGAATATTCTTAGTAATATTTCTAATCATCATAATTATCTTTAATTTAATGATTATTTGGCGATAAATCTTATTTATCTTAAAGTTTGATTAATTGAATATTCTAAATATTTAATTAATTAGATTTAATTTGGCCACTTAATTATTTAATTGAATTTAATTCCATTATTCCTAATTATGATATTTAATTTTGACAATAAATCCAAAATATTACATATAATTAATTAAATATTTTATTTAATTAATTAAATCATTTTGTCAATTTTTAATATTGTAATTTTGAATAAAAGTTTGAAAAATAATTGATTACCCATAAATCAATTGTTTTATTTTTAAAAATTAGTTAAGTTGGAAATAAATCACTTTATTTATTTATTAATTCATAATTATCTATGTGCACAATCAAAGAGCAGTTAAACTCCAAATCAGAAAATCAATGCAAGTTATTGACTTTTTGCAACTCAACATCATTTTTTAGTTTTAAAGTTGATCTAAACTTCTAATTTGAGTTAAAAAACTATTTTTGCATGATTTGCATATTTTTGTGAATTAAATTATCTTTATTTTCAGATAACTCAAAAATCAAGTTGAGTTTATTTGAGTGATTTATGGCTTTCTTTCATGCATCCTCAAAGCCCTAGATTTCTATAAATCAAGGCTTTAGCTCTTCACAAATCATCTCTCAAATCCACAGAATCTCATAATTTGCAAATTTATGTTGGTGAATTGCTATCTGGAGTATCGGAGCTTCTTTGCGAATCAACCACATTTTGTGAGATCATTTTTGTTTTCATATTATTATTAGATCAATTTCATATAGATTAGATTTCATATCAAGTTTTTATCATTTTTATTGCATCTAAAATTTAAAAAAATAGATAAATTGCATTCATATTTTATATCAGTTTTGCATTCAAATCCTTCATTTAGGTGTCATCAAGGTCATTGATCTCGATAACAATCTGAGAACATCATACTTGCACCTATTAGAAGGCAGTAAATCGCCTGGTTAGTTTAGCTTTCAATTCATTGCACGATTTCATTTTTGCTAACTTCTAATGTTTTAATGAAGTGTTGTGTCTACAGATCAAGTACAATTTTCACACACATATTTTTGGCACCCACCATGGGGCAACCCACCTTTACATGCTAGTTTTGATTTTTTTAGGGAGCTAAAACCCTAAAGTTTTAAAAATTTAATTTTATCTCCAAAATGGCTTGTATTTTTTCTCTAAAAAAATTTTTTCAAGTTGGACACATATCAGGGAAGCTACAATAAAAAATTTAGAATTTTCTGAAATGTTTTGAATTTTTAATAATTTTTTTTTTTAATTTTGGAAAAAATTAATATCTGACACAAATCAGCATATTTTTTGGAAATTTTTATATTTTTGGAAATCTCTTTAAATTCTACAGGGGGTCCATTCTTTGTATTTTAAATTTGGATGCAATATACTAGCTCAAATAGTCAATTTATAAAAACTAGTCTATTTTGGTAAAACGGATCTCTAGGGCACAAATGAAAAGATTTTTCTAAAAATTTTACATTTTTGGAAATCCCTCTATCTTTTAGTAGGGGTCTCTATTCTAAATTTCTATTTTTGTGGCCAAAATCATATCAAAAAAATTAGATCTTGTTAACTAGGTCAAATGCAGCAAAAAAAATAAAATTTTGTGATGGGTATGCACTTTTTTTTTTTACATGGTTCAATGAATGATATGAGTTGTCATTTGGGTTAATTTTTGGTTATTATTTCTAATAATAATTTATTTTTAGAGCTAACCCTAGGGTTTTCATAAGTTAAAGATACATTGCATATCTTGTTTGCTTGTTTTCTTATCGGAGAGTTTGTTGCTTGCTTGCGCGGGATTTCTTAACAAAGATAAAAATTAAGTAAATATCTACTAAGTGCATCATGAGGATCTCAGGTATTCTACTTGTGCTGATAATATTTTGATTTGGACTTAAAATAAATCTCTCATGTGTCTAGCTTGAGTGCTTCTTTTCATGGTTTTGTTTTACACACTTGCATAATTGATACTAGGTTGTGACACCTTAGGTATTCATTTAAGCAGTCTTAGATACTTGTGATTGATCTAGATTGCTATCTTGGGTTATTAGACTCGCTAATCTGCTAGCCCCTCATTCCACCCTGTGGTTACAATCTCAGTGCCATAAAAGGGAGGGTTCTAGAAGATAGAAGCATTAATTGCTCCACCAGGCAACCCTTTTGTGCTTTTTAGAACTCACTTGTTTTCTAAGTTGTGGACTCATTTTTAGCTTGTGTGAGGGGTTAATTGTTCCACCTTGTGGACTCACCTCATATTTTCTTTAAGCGTTAAGTGTTCCTCTTTCTACTTTTGGGTACTTTCAGTAGATTTACTTTCGAAAATATATCTGTGCTCACATAGTAATTAGGCCCTATGAACACTATTTGTGATTCTTGAGAGATTGGATTCCTAGTGAAATCTTTCTTAACAATGGAATCCTTGTAGGTAGGGAGGATACTTAGTGCATTTCACATTCTACTTAGTTAGTGTGTCTTCTCTTATTGATCTATACATTCTCTCTCCAGAGAGGTTGATAGATCACGTGGGGTTGACATCACGGACCTTGGTGAAACAAACTTTGTCTTAGCATGTTGGATTAATCTGCTTGCTTTGTTTGGGTTAAAAGTGAAGAGGCATCAAAACCTTGGATCTAGAGCCAAGTCCCCTTGTGGTATCATACTATGAGTCACCTTTAGAGAGGGTTAACCATAGCGAACAATCCCTTCACAGGGCAAACTATGTTGACGAAACCTCAAGCGATAATAGCCATTTCAGACGTGGTAGTAACAACTGCTATATAAATATCCTTGTGGAAGAAATCTTCATAGGTGTGGTTCATTTTTGGGTTGTCAGATCTCCCTCGCAGCTCTTGATTGATTAAATTCTTGGACTGTGTCAAAACCCTGGTGCGCCGGGATTGGAGTTCACCCCTTTGGATCATAAAAGTTGCAGAGTCAAACCATTACTAAAAACCCTAGCGAGGCCAAATCTTTATTTTCTAGGGTATATGTGCATCATTGCAAAACATTTTGGAACATACACAATTAGTGCTTCTGAGGATTAGAACGAATAAGTCACTTGATTATTCATGCGCAAGGTTGCTTTTGCCCTTGTTCATTGTTTTTAGACATGCTTGAAATCACTTGCTTGCTATTTTGCATGCTTGTTTATCTATATGGTTACTAAAAATGAACAAATTTGTTACAATCCTCAAATCTGGACAGTACAATTTGCAAATAATCTGAATTTGAAAACTCAAAATTTGCAAAATCTGAAGTAAAATTCTTTTCTGGAGTCAAAAGTCATCTCAAGAGGTCAGAAAGTCATACGAGTTTCTATCAAGTGTCATTTTATTACTACCCATCTGTCATATGATAGAGAACCCAGTGTCGTACGAGTCTTTCTGCCAGTCAAATTCAAAAAGTCAAATCCTGCTAGCAACTGTTGTATGATCCTTTCAACTGTCGTTTCATAGCATACCCACTGTCGTGCGAGTTTTTCAACTATCATTTCATAGTATACCCATTATTATGTGATTTTTTCAACTATCGTATGAGTTTTTCAACTGTCATTTCATAGTATACCCACTGTCGTATGAGTCTGCAAAGTGTTGTTTGGGAAATTTTTGAAAGTTGTCAGAAAACTGTCAAAATTGCTAGATATTTAGCTTTTTCAGCCTATTTCCAGAATCTGTCGAACAAATCACTATGTCAAGAATAGAGCAGTAGCTATTGAGAATCCTATCATTTTCCAAAAGTGGTCTTTTGAATCCAATTCAGCCTTCTATTTAATTGATTTGAGTCTTTATCATCTTGTGTCAAAACCTTGTCATAACTATCAATCTTCTATCAAATCTTCAAAAATAGACTAAGTGTTGTGAACTTGTGTCTGCTATCTTTTGGGCAATCTACCCATACATCTAGGGCATAGTATCCTTCACCCATGTCTAATTGAATCTTCAAATCAATCAAACCTTTACAAGGTTGTGTCATCTAATCATCTTGATTCAATTCATTCTTCAGTCATCTAGATCTTATTCTTTGTTTCACTCAAAGTTGATGGTGGAAACTAGAGCATCCTCACATAAGAAATCTGGAGAAGCATCCCAGACCTTACCTATAACCGCTACTAGGGGTCCAACTCTTGAGCAACTCATCAATTCTAGTCTTTATGAGGATGACGGTCTTGGCAACTATCGATTAAAAACTGGTTACATTCCTCCTCCAACTCACGGAGGTACCCAACAAACCCTGCATCAATCTATTCTAGGGAGTCCACAAACTCCCACCATGTCTCAAGTAGGGAAAAACTTTGGCTCTCAAGGATCTCAATCTCAACATGGTGCAGATGAGGAACCCACACTTGAAGAAATTTCTCAATATCAAAATGATGATAACTTCAAACGAATGATGAAGCATTTCTTGAAAGAAGACAAAGAAGCATACTTTTTACAACTGGCTCATCAAGGAGCTAAGCTTCCTCCTAATTTTAATGTCAAAGCTATCATCACACATGAGGAAGAAACTTTGATAATGGCTATGATGAAACAAATGCATGCTTTACAAGTCAAACTTAACAGCCTTAAGAAAGAAAAGGAACCCAAGGAGTTCTCCATGGAAGCTCTATGCCCTTTTCCTTTTAACAAAGACTTGTATATGCCACCATTTCTAAAAAGAGTGGAGATGTCGAAGTATGATAAGTATGATGGACACTCAGATCCTCAAGATCATGTTAGAGAATTTTGTACATAATCCATGGAGTTCATGCATAAACTGACCTATCTGACATGCCTCTTTCCTAGATCTCTGGGCGGAGCAGCCATCCACTGGTTCTCTAGATTGCCTTCTACTATCAAAACTTTTGAGGAGTTGATCAAACTATTTTATTAGCAATACTCCTACAATATTCAACATCCAGTCACCATGATTGATATCTGTAATCTCAAGCAATATCCAGGAGAACCATTCCTAACATTTCTTAAGAGATGGAGGAAGAAGTTCTCTCTATATGCCAGACCTATTCCAAAAATAGAAAAATTGGAAATCTTCATCAATAACCTTGTTCTAGAAATCAATTATCCTCTACAAATGCAAGATCATGCATCTTTTGATAAGATGGTGGATAATGCTATCAAAATTGAAAAAGTGCTTGTGAAAAAAGGAGAAATCACACTTCAAAAAGACAAGTACGAATCAGGGTCTAGTTCTAAAGACAAGAACAAAAATTGGAACAAGAACAAAGGCATCATCATATATGGTATTGTTGATACTATCCATGCCCCATCAAAGGCACTAGCCTACAATTTGACTCTTGGTTCCCAAGCCATAAAAGCTTCAGAACAAAAGTCATCTGAACCATTCCAAAAGAAGCCAGAATACAAATCTTGGGATAAACATCGAAAGTTCACTCCTCTTGGAGAATCTTTAGAATCATCTATGAAAACCCTACTGGCTAATAACATCATCTCTTTGCCAGCAATCCAACCACTTGATTTTGAGCCTAAGCCAAAATGGTGGAGAGAAAATGAATTCTGTGATTTCCATCAAGGTAAAGGTCACAAAATGAATAACTGCTTCCGATTGAAACACACCATTCAAGATCTAATCGATAATGGAGACATCACAGTTGATAATCCTAAGAGAAATAATGATCATATGGCATTTATAGAACCATTTCCACAACATGGTCAAGGAGTTTCAACTTCTCAACCTAATATGGGGGCAAAAGTCAACTATGCCTACCCTGGAAATAATGTTGTCATCAATATGGTTGAACCCTGTCTCTTAGAGCATTGCAATGTCATCACAATTGTAAGAAGAGATAGACAAAATCAATCCACCAATGTAGTTACTCAATCACAAGCCCAAGCACATCTGAAAGGACAAATCCCAGATTCATCAAATGTCCCTAAGGTGCCCTTCAATCTTTCATCTGCTTCTAAATAGAAGGCTGCTTCTAAATCTTCCAATTCTAAAGATACAAGGCCTACATCTTATAGCATTGTTCAACAACTCCAGCATACTAATGCCAAAATCTCCATGTTTGAGTTGCTTTGAATATCTCCAGCTCACAGAGCCATACTAGACAAAGCTTTGCTCAGTTCCAATGTTCCTAATGACCTTGATTTAGATAGGTTCCAGACTATGGTTGGACATCTTACATCTCTGCAATATATCTCCTTTTTAGAGGAAGATGACAACTCCTTGAGTCACCCACATAATCAGCCTTTGCATATAGAAGTCTTGATCCAAAACTGTAAAGTCAAACATATGTTGATAGATGGGGGCACTGGCCTAAAAATTTGTTCTTATAGCTTGATCACACAATTGCAATTTTTAGAATTGGCTATTGATCCTAGAAAGAAAATAACTATCAAAGCCTATGATGAACAAGAAAGATCTTCTAAAGGTACCATTGTCTTACCTATCAGAGTAGGTCTAGTTATCAAAGATACCATCTGACAAGTGTTTGATCTACCTTTGGCTTACAACATCCTCCTAGGGAGACCATGGATACATGAAATGCAAGCTATTCCTTCTACATAACATCAATGTTTGAAGTTTCCTTATGAAGGAGTAGAGGTTACTATCCCCACAGATCTGAATACAACTTGCAATACATTGAAAGAAAGTGTTGATAATCTTGTGCCTAATAACAGAGAATCTTTCATTGAATCAACTAAAGAAGCATCCACATCTAAAATGGAAGATCTTGCAAAAGAGGTTAATATCAAAGAAAATAGTATGGGAGAATATACTATGGAGCTAGTTTTATCTTTGACATCTCTCCCTATCTCACCTAAGTCTTATGGACAATCTTTGAAACAATCCAAGCCCAAACCTAAGGAACCTCTTGAAGCATATAAAAAGAATTTTGTGGCAGAACAAGTATCCAAGCAAGAGTTTGAAGAGGATGAAGCTGTGCTATCATGGCTATACAAAGATGAACCTGAATCCCACAATGTTCAAACTAGCGACTCTACAACACCATAGATGCCTTCTAAGTCATACGGTCTAGGAACTAAGTTGATAGCTAAGATGGGATATTAGGTAAAGGACCTCTAGGATTCAGAGGAAAAGGTCTTGTGACACCTCTCCCACATACTGGTAGAGAAAATAAGAATACTATTGGCCTAGGCTTTAAGAAGAAACCCTATCACATCAAGGGTAATTTTTCTCATGTCATAGAGTAGATCACACCAGGAGAACCTCTTCTTAAGAAAGAAGAAATAGAACCATCAGATAGTGATTCAGATAGCTCAAAACTCATCCTCTATGAAAAATTGCCTAAGGAGATCAAAGACCTTCTTGATGATAAAGATGATCCAATCAAAAGAATTAATGTAGTAGAAACACAAGAACCTACTATCAATCAAGAGATAGTTGCAACACAAGAACCAGCTAATCTTGAAAATAATCAAGAAGAAGAAGGTGGTAGTGTGATGCCCAAAAGTTCGGGACAAAACACAACCAACAAATTTTTTTAAAGTGTATAAGTTCCACGTTTAAGATGCGGGTAAAAGGTGATGATGACAAAGTCTCAAGAGACAGGAGGTCATAACCTCTTCAAAGTTGTTTTACCAAAGGATGCTAGAAGAAAACCAATACATTAAACATGCATGATATAACAATAATCATTCAATTGCATATAATATTCATAATTAAATTGCATAATTCAAATGAAATTCCATAGCATAATTCAAATATCATCAAGATCATCAGGTTCACAAAACATCATATAATAACATAAACCAAATCCACACACTATGGATCCCATATGCAGAATCATCAAAATGAATAGTCTAACGAGTCAACATAGTATATCAGTAGTCGGCAGAGTCCAAGTATCTCTAAAAGTAACATAATCAAAATGATAGGCTAATATCTATAAAACAGGATCACTATGTGGGCCGAAGGTGGGCCTCACATCCAGCCCCTCTAGGCATGAACATCCTCCTGGAGTTCATCGAAGAGGTGTGGATACTGGGCCCTCATCTATGCTGCATCCTCCCATGAGGCTGTGACCTCATCATAGCAATCCCACTGGACCCTAACCTGGTCCAGCATTCTACCTCGAAGTCCCAACGTCCGTCGAGCCAAAATGCGAATGGGCTCCAGGGCCAGCTGGCCATCTGACTCCACCTGTAAGGCATCCCAAAATGATATGAGACTCATCATAAATATACTTTCGCAAAATTGATACATGGAACATATCGTGGATGCGTGACAGGCTAGGTGGCAAGGCTAGTCGATAAGCAACGGGCCCTATCCTCTCTAGGATCTCAAACGGACCAACAAAATGAGGTGCGAGCTTAGAGCCTTTTCCAAAATGGATTGGACTCTTGTGCGGTCGCACTCTCAAGAAGACTCTGTCTCCCACAAGGTAGGCTCGGTCAATCCTCTTCGCATCTGCATACTTCTTCTGTCTATCCTGAGCCTCTAAGAGACGCTGCCTAATCAGGGTGACCTGCTGCTCCATATCTCGAACTAACTCAGGACCAATAGAAACTCTGTCCTGGATCCTATCCCAACTCAGTGGGGTCCTGCAAGGTCTACCATACAATGCCTGGAAAGGTGGCATTCCCAATGATGTATGATGCCCATTATTATAGGCAAACTCCACAAGATGAAGATACTCCTCCCACCGGGTCTGATGATCCATAACATACATGCGAAGCATGTCCTCTAAAACCTGATTGACCCTCTCGGTCTGCCCATCTGTCTCAGGGTGATAGGCGGTGCTAAAATTGAGCCTAGTGCCCAATGCTACCTGAAGCTCTCTCCAAACGGACGAAGTGAAAAGAGAGTCTCTATCTGAGATGATCTTATGATCAATCAAGAGATAGTTGCAACACAAGAACCAGCTAATCTTGAAAATAATCAAGAAGAAGAAGGTGGTAGTTATTCTAAAACTGATTCCCATGAGTATGAATTCAAATTGGAATTTGAGGGTAACCCTTCTTGGGGTATTCACCCTGACTTTACTCATGTTCTAAGATTTCCTAGAGACCCTGAATCAGAAGCTGAATCAAATTACTATGAATGGGGAGCCATTCTAGAACTAGATGAAGATGAGCTTATTACAGAGAAACATGTTGATGTTATTCACCAATATGCACCTAATCCCAGCGTAAGTCTAGAGTGAAATGATGAACCTATTGAGTCTGATCCACCTATGGAAGAATTGGACTCCCACAATGACATTGAGCCTATTCATGAATTGAATGTCTTAAGTTGTAATATCACCTTTGAACTTGAGTGTCAGGTTAGGACCAATGATGACATATCCATATCCGTAAACACTATCTCCCAATCTTTCCCTATTTTGACTATCCAATATCCAGACCTTATTGATCAAACCTCCACAAATTTGAGCCATGGTATTTATACCTTCCTAAATGACTATGCCCTTGCTTGCTACCTAAATTTAGTTGAGCCTATGAGGACTTCCATCAGTGAACCAAGCATTAGCATGACGGAGTCAAACATCAAATATCTTAGTTAGAAAAATAAGAATAAAAAGAAAAAGAAAAAGAGTTTTGAGGGTGAAAACCACTTTGTGGCAGTCTCAGAACCTACAAAAGTAAAAATAAAAGATGTATACGTAGGTGAAAACCTCTTTGAGGCACCTAAGGATGAGATATTTGATGTCATTTCGAGTCATTTATAGGATAGATCTCCAGTTCTAATTGAGCCCACTCAATCCATCAATTTGGGTACAACAGAGGAACCATAATTGGTACATGTAGCACAATCATTATCAGAAGAAGAGAAGAAAAAATTTACTACATTCCTAACAGAGAAGAAGATCAACTTTGCATGGAAATACTCATATATGCCAGGGTTGGATCCTAATCTTATCAAGTACCATTTATCTATAGCTCCTAATATAAAACCTGTCAAGCAAAAATTGAGAAAGATGCATCCTCATGTTGCACTCTTGGTAAAAGATGAATTAGAAAAGCTCCTAAAAGCTGAATTCATCCGAGTTATTGACTATGCAGAATGGATCTCCAATATTGTACCTATTTCTAAACCAGATGGTTCAATCAGAGTGTGCATAGACTTTAGAGATGTGAATAGAGTGTTCCCTAAGGATGATTTTCCACTACCTAACATTGATATGATAGTGGACATGATTGTGGGTTTTGAGATGTATTCCTTAATGGATGGTTTCTCTGGATATAACCAAATAAAAATTGCTCTAGAGGATCAAGAGAAAACTGCTTTCACATGTGCATGGGGTACCTTCTGTTGGAATGTCATGCCATTTGGGCTTAAAAATGTTGGTGCTACATATCAAAGAGCAATGAAATCTATTTTCCATGACATGATGCATCGAACCATGGAAGATTATGTTGATGACACATTAGCAAAATCTATGATTAGAACTAAACATCTAAAGGACTTGAGCATGATCCTAGACAGAATGGAAACCTCTTAGGATACATAGTCTCAAAGAAGGGTATTGAAGTTGATCCAGCTAAAGTAAAGGCTATAATGGAAATGAAACCTCCAAAGAATATTAGTCAAATGAGGACCTTGCAAGGAAGAGTTCAATCTATCAGAAGATTTATATCACAGCTTGCTGATATATCACAACCTTTTACGAAAACATTACATAAAGGTGTGACCTTTGCATGGAATGAAGAATGTGAAAAAAAATTTTACCATATCAAGAAATATCTATCAAATCCTCCTATCTTGATGCCTCCTATTCATGGGAAGCCATTGATCTTATATGTCTTCGCAACAGATACATCACTGGGGGCATTGCTAGCACAGCATGATGAGAACAAAAAGGAAAGAGCTATATACTATATCAGTAGGACATTGGTTGCATATGAAAAGAACTATTCAATGATTGAGAAAGCTTGTCTAGCTGTGATCTTCGCATCTCAAAAATTGAGACATTACATGTTAGCTCATACCACACATTTGGTAGCTAAGATTGATCCACTCAAGTACCTTCTAAGCAAAGCTGCCCTCACAGGTAGATTAGCTAAATGGGTCATGCTCTTAAATGAATTTGACATTGAATATGTGGAACGAAAAGCTATCAAAGGACAGGTTATTGTTGATCAATTAGTAGATGCACCTATGATTGGTGACACACCACTACAAATGGAATTTCTAGATTCCTCTATCATGCATCTTTCTTCTAGAGAATTGCAATTATTCTTTGATGGCTCCTATACACAGAATGGATCCAAAGCAGGCATATTGTTCATAACTCCTCAAGGATACTCAATCCCAAAAGAATTCAAATTAAAGTTTCCTTGCACAAACAATATTGTAGAATATGAAGCCCTTTTGAATCATATGAAACTAGCAATTGAGTGGAGAGTGACAGAGCTACACATTCATGGAGACTCTCAACTTGTTATTCATCAAGTCAATGATGTGTACCAAACTAAAGATGAAAAGCTCATTCCTTACAAGAGAATGGTAGATTATTTAAAGAAGTATTTCATATCTATCACATTTGAGAAAATTCCTAGAATGAAGAACAAGGCTGCCGATGCAATGGCAACGCTATCTACTTTATTATAGTAGCTTGAACATGAGCTATGCTATGAGTTCCTAGTGGAAGCACTATCTTATCCTGCATATGACTCCCCTGAAACCCGCATGATTTGTACTATTGTAGGTCATGATTCATCCAGATACAAAAACCTATTTTCCTATCTCTAAGACCAAATTATCCCTGATACTTTCAACCGCCATGAAAAGAGATACCTTATCTGAAATGCCTCCTGATGTGTCATCATTGGTCACGATCTGTACAAATGAGGTCTAGATGGTACACTACTTAGATGTTTAGAATGAGAAGAGTCTCAACGTGCATTAGAGGAAGTCCATGATGGTATTTGTGGGTCACACTCAAACAGTTTAACACTAGCTCAAAAACTTATTAGGGCTGGATACTATTGGCCTGAAATGGAGAAAGAGGCTATCAAGTTTGCTAAGAATTGTCAAAAGTGCCAAGTGCATGGCAACTTAATTCATGCTCCAGGGAGAGATCTAATCCCCTTTACAATGCAATGGCCTTTCCATCAATTGGCATTTGATCTTATTGGGGTGATTCATCCTCATTCTTCTAATGGACATACCCATATAATCATAGCTACAGATTATTTTACAAAATGGGTAGAAGCAATCCCTTTGACACAAGCAACTAGAAAGCAAATATCTATGTTCATATTGAACTATATCATATACAGATATGGGATACCTCATTCCATAATCACAGATAACGGTGGCCAATTCAAGAAAAAAGATCTAGATGATTTATGTGCCAAATTCAAGATCACACAACATTGGTCTTCTATCTACTATCCTCAAGGGAATGGACAAGCAGAAGCTTCTAACAAGAATCTATTGAAAATCTTACACCGAATAGTTAATAAAATAGGAAGAGATTGGCATCTCATGATCAATCCAGCTCTCTAGGCCTATAGAACAAGTATCAAAACACCTACTGAGGCTACACCTTTCACTTTATTTTATGGGTCTAAAGTGGTACTGCCTATTGAGGTCAAAATCCCATCACTAAGAATCAGAATGCATGGTCTAGTAACTGATGATGACTACAGAGTGTCTAGGTTGCAAGAACTTGAACTACTAGATGAGTGTAGACAAGTAGCATATGATCATCTCAGAGTATATTAGAAGAGAATGTCTAGAGGCTACAACAAGAAAGTTAGACACAGAGAATTTCAGGTTGGTGATCTAGTCTTGAGAGAAACTCCTAAAAATCAATCCCATCGAGAACGCAAGGGGAAGTTTGAACCCAATTGGTTGGGTCCCTTTGTAATCACTGCTACTTTTGGCTTTGGTGCCTATCAACTCTCAATGGCTGAAGGAGAACAGCTCCGAGAACCAATCAACATTCTCCATCTAAAGAAATTCTATGCCTAAGGCATTCAGTCTATGGTAAAATGTCCTGAAAAAATCTTTAAAATTGGAAAATGTCCTGAAAAAATGAACATCTTGGTGAAAACCTAGCAATAGGAACCTTGATGATTCATAGAAAAATCAAAAAATATCAAAGGTACAAAAAAAAATTTAAAAAAAAAAAAAAAAACAAAGTGCCTTGGTGAAAACCTGGAAATAGGCGCCTTGGTAGCAAAAGTAGAATCTCTGCCAAGATGGTGAAAACCCGGCAAATAGGTGCCACTTGTTTCAAAATGCTCCATCTATCAGTGCAATCTTGGTCTTTCCCAGCTTTCATTCTTGCTTTAGTTTGTACATATCTCCTGATTTGTTTCTGCATTCTTGTTCTCAATAAGTCAGTTTGTACACCAATCAGCTCAAGCGTATGTATCATATCAATGTTTAACACTTGGGGGAAATCACAATCATATCCTATGGTCTCTAGTATATCTTAGACGTATCATATCCAGTCAGAGTCCTTTGAAGCTTCATGTGAGTCAGTCAGTCAGTCTTGTCTCCAGAAAGGATTTTGCATCAACAATGCAGTCAAACATCAAAACTCAACTGAAAACAATCTATTATTTTTACATGCTTTTATCTCCTTGTATGCTTACTGATTCACATTGAGATTTTGGCATATTGTGTCCCTTCAAGCTCTTCGATGATGTCCTTTACAGGATTTAGAGAGTGATGACTGGGGGCATAATCTTTTCTTTGTCTTCTACTTGTATGTGAAAATCTAACAACTTTGAAAATTTTGGATTGAAATGGTGTCCGATTGTAAGAGCCTCTATCTTGAATCGGATGGCCATGCGTACCTCAACCATTGATACACAAAAAATTCAAGGAATTTTGATCTAACTATTGTCTTTTTGAGTGAGTTCTTTCTCCTACTGTGAAACGCGATCTTGCCTAAGGATGTGAACGATAAAGGGTCACTACGGGTAATTCACATTGGATTTTGAATGATCTCTTGATTGTTTGATGTGTTTGAATGCAAGGTGTATTCAGGTCATCATGAAGTTTATGTTTTGATGCTTATACAAATTGCTATATCAAAATGGACATGATATTCAGGTCATCCTGGCATTTGTGCCTTGGTGCTTATATCTAATCCGACATTCTGAAAACAAAATCAATATTCATATGTCCATGGTTGCCTAGCCAGTGGGTGTTGTATTGATTCTTGCGCATACAAATCGATATTCATATGTCTATGGTTTCATAGCTGGTGGGCATTATATTGATTTATCTGATTACCTAAAAGTTCAATGATGATAACAAATCGACATATGATCAGTGAGTAGGTCCTAGGTCTTAGGTTGCATTTCATTCTGCATTTCATTTTTCATCTTTGCATGATCTCACAATGATTAAATGAACTTCAATGCTTAAATGATTCTTCAAATCACATCTTCAAATCTAACAAGAGCTTAATCTCACACGAAGGTTCCTCCAATGAAACAACAATTAGAATCCTTTTTCGAGATCAAAATCAAAATCTAAGATTGTTTATATTATTAACTACTTGCATAATCAACCTTCAATCATAGTAGAAATCTTTTTTTCAACTTAACTGATTATCTTCCATCAAACTATCAAAATTTCAACCATGGTCAAACCTAGTCAAACTTGGTCATCTGGACCTCTAAATGATGCAGAATGTGTTTTCGAATGTGTTTAACCACTTCTCAAATCAATTAGCATGCTTCTAAACTATCAACGCTAACTTTTCTCATCAGATTTCAATTTTAATCCCAAAGGGGGCATGGTATTGCATATCATTCAAAGGCTAAAATCATATCTTTCCTTAGTAATCAAGACAACAACCACGTCTAGTTACTAATTCATCAAAAAAACCTCATCACTTGGGGCAAATCAATCATCGCTCAGGGCATATCAGATTCATCGAGATCCATATCAATATGGTATTCTCTTAATCTTGTAAATTGTATCAGTTTTTGCAACTATCAATTCAATTATGTTATTTCCTTGATTCTTCAGTAACTGAAGGGTTCAGATGTGATACCTATGTGATTCTTCTAAGGACAATCGATTCTAGAATCGATCACTCACTTCTTCGCAATCATAAGGTTTGAAATTAGGCATTTTGACAATTCTTTACAATCATTGGTTCATTACTTTTATAGTTTCCATTATCTTTGGTCATTCAGGACCTAATATCTTTGAATCTTTCAATCAATCTTTGTCTCATATCATAGTTTTTGTTTCATATCAATTGCAATCTCATATCAGATCATCAGTTTCAAACATCATACACAGACTATCTTTGAACCACTGCGCTTCGCACAGTAATTCAAAGAGGGGCAAAATGTAATACCCCAAAAATGGGCTATAGGTTCATTAACTTCTAAATTGACACATCGAACGAAATCGACATCAAATTCCTAACCAAAGGCACATTTGCACATCATCGAATCCTAATTGATTATCTTAAATTCTACATCAGGGAATATTCCTAGTAATATTCCTAATCATCATAATTATCTTTAATTTAATGATTATTTGGCAATAAATCTTATTTATCCTAAAGTTTGATTAATTGAATATTCTAAATATTTAATTAATTAGATTTAATTTGGCCACTTAATTATTTAATTGAATTTAATTCCATTATTCCTAATTATGATATTTAATTTTGACAATAAATCCAAAATCTTACAAATAATTGATTAAATATTTTATTTAATTAATTAAATCATTTTGTCAATTTTTAATATTGTAATTTTGAATAAAAGTTTGAAAAATAATTGATTAACCCATAAATCAATTGTTTTATTTTTCAAAATCAGTTAAGTTGGAAATAAATCACTTTATTTATTTATTAATTCATAATTATCCATGTGCACAATCAAAGAACAATTAAACTCCAAATCAGAAAATCAATGCAAGTTATTGACTTTTTGGAACTCAACATCATTTTTGAGTTTTAAAGTTGATCTAAACTTATAATTTGAGTTAAAAAGCTATTTTTGCATGATTTGCATGTTTTTGTGAATTAAATTATCTTTATTTTCAGATAACTCAAAAATTAAGTTGAGTTTATTTGAGTGATTTATGGCTTTCTTTCATGCATCCTCAAAGCCCTAGATTTCTATAAATCAAGGCTTTAGCTCTTCACAAATCATCTCTCAAATCCATAGAATCTCATAATTTGCAAATTTATGCTGGTGAATTGCTATTTGGAGAATCGGAGCTTCTTTGCGAATCAACCACATTTTGTGAGATCACTTTTGTTTTCATATTATTGTTAGATCAATTTCATATAGATTAGATTTCATATCAAGTTTTTATCATTCTTATTGCATCTAAAATTTAAAAAAATAGATTAATTGCATTCATATTTTATATCAGTTTTGCATTCAAATCCTTCATTTAGGTGTCGTCAAGGTCACTGATCTCGATAACAATCTGAGAACATCATACTCGCACCTATTAGAAGGAAGTAAATCACCTGGTTAGTTTAGCTTTCAATTCATTGCACGATTTCATTTTTTCTAACCTTTAATGTTTTACTAAAGTGTTGTGTCTACAGATCGGGTACAATTTTCACACACACACCTTATATAGGCAATTTTCCACCGCCTGGGAAGGTTCCAGAATTTTTAGCCAACAAGGCCAACCAAACTTAGAATTATTTTATTTTTCATTTTATTACATCAAAGTTGGCTCAAAATAACTTTTGAAACCCAAACAGAAATTTTGAAGGAAAATCATTTTCTGCCATTTCAAGTGACCCAACTTTCGAAGACCATAAGTCATCCCCGTTGACCCGATTGACTATTATAACCCCATTTTGGAAAGGGCACGAGGAGCTCTACAACACTTGAATTGAGCAAGCTTCATTTAGCTGAAAACTCAACCTCATCTAGGGCCTCTAAAGCCTTCAAAATTGAGTTCAAAGTTTCTGTACCTTGTTTCCAAAACTGAAAAGTTTCAATATCTTAAAAACCAGACTTGATCTACCAATGAAACTTTACGGGTAGGCTGATATGACTAAGATGAACCTCCAACTATGAAATCAAAACATTCTGAGATCATATGACCAACTTACTAAAAATAGCAAGTTTCCATAAATAGCAACTCTACACAAGATAGCCCTTATTGAAAAGAAATGAGAAATATTTTTGGGTGATGCAAGATTGCTCTTACACCTAGGATGCTCCTGCATCTGATCTTCACATCACATCTCTAACAATTTCATCTACAATATAGCACAAAAACTTGATCTTTCATACCAAGTATTAAAAATAATATATTCACTAGTCAACCTTAAGAACAAAAAGATAATGTGTAGGATGGTGCCCTAATCTTGAATTTAAATCTTCATCCTAACCTCAAAAAAAACTATAGATATCATCAAACATGTCATATCCAACTCTCAAACTGATCAAATCATCAATCTGTTAGGATCATTGATTGATCCAATAGATCACTTTTATTATCCCCCATTGTTTACTGTATGATTGATACTCAAAATGCCATAAATTGAACATCTAATAACATTAACTATTGTGAACATAGACTAAGGTAGTGTATACCTTTTATAATCTTATTCTAGCTTCACAACTCAAAAATCAAAGTCAAGTGTCTCTATCGGTCCATATACCAAACCCTGTACACTATCTTTGTTTTGCCTTAGCCAATTTAGCAATCTAGCCTTTGGTATCCACAAAATATAACAAGTGACCACGTATAATATGTATGGTTTCTATCAATGACAACATACAAGATATCAAGAGAAGTGTATCTTTCCAACACAATCAACATTGTTCCCTTTCCTTCATTAGGATGAAGAAAAAAAGGAACTACATAAGGCTAAGAGATAGAGACTGCAAGGCATAAATCAGGGGTATATAAGGTGTATGGAGGAATCCAAGTTCAAGGCAAGGAGATGAAACTATAGAATTATTAATTTCACAAATATTTTTGGCTTTGAGTTTCTATAGGATAAGGATAAACTATCATTGCAAGGCTAAAAATTGGTTGAGTCGTGCTAGGTTGAATTGGTTGAGGAATCCTAGGACAAAATTAGTCAAGTTCAAAGTTTTCATGACTAGCTAAAAGTTGATAGAACTTTGTTAATTGTGATGATTTTTCCATTATGGGGAAACTGCAAACACTTATGGATAGGAGAGACTAGCTTTCACTGATTGATCATAGGAAGGCCAATTCTAACCTGAAACTGATTGGATGTTGGGATGACAACAAAGGTGACATCTAAATATTTCTTACCAACTTCTACAAGGAAGGTAATGGAACCTTGGGTGGGAGAAGTAAAAACCATTTAAATTTGTAATCATCACATCCAATTTTTCATAGGATCCTTGATAGAGGTTTCTTCTGTAAATATTTTTTTCAATTATAACATTCACCATGCAAGTATGATCTATAAGTACTCCATGAGAGGGAAGACCATTAATCTTCACAACAATGCAAAGAGGACCATTAGTTGCCCAAATAGTATCCTTAGTATTAAATGTAATGCAAACCTCAGTTGTTGGTTTGGGTTTGGGTTCAAATTGATCAATAAGGTTAACAACATTGTTGTCATTAGTACACTCATCATCATACTTCATAATATTACGATGGTAAAAAACATTGGAAGAAGAATACAAAGAATGGATAGACTCAATAGTATTGGTTAAATGGGAAGGTAAGGGATTCATATAAATTTACAAGTTTTGGTTGGGAGGGGCAAAAAAATTGTTTCCTTGATAATTAACACCCTCAAAAAATATAGAATTAGAATGAATAAGGTCTTGAATAATAGATTTCAAATGGAAACATTTTTTAGTATCATAACCAGGTTAATGATGGTATTGGCAAAAGACTTTAATGGGATCAATTTTTTTGTTGGATTTTTTTGAAGGATCAATTGGTTTAATGGGAGGAAGTGTTGAAACATTAGCATTAATTAACTTCAACATCAAATTATGCAAGGATTCATAAAGGCATGTAAACTTATGAGAAGATTTAAAAACATGTGATGAATGAGCCACACCTTTAGATGTTGTTTCTACTTGTGCATCAATATTGTTTGATGAATATTTATATTGAAGAAGCTTTTAGGTTTTTGAAACTTTTGGAAAGGTTGGTATGTGGCATCACTTTTATCAACCAGAGCCATTGGAGTGGTGCTCTTAGATTGACTCACTTGAAGCTGATAATTATGAAGCGATGCACACAATTGAGTAGAGGAAGAGAATTCGGAAAGAAATATATTATCTATAATATATTTTTGTAAATTATCAATAAAAATAAAAGAATATCAATATCAGGCACAAGATAAGAAATATGAGCATGAAAATGCTTAAATCTACCTATGAAATTAGGTACATTTTATTTAACACCTTGTTTACAATGTATTAAATTGGTCAAAGAAATATTAAGACCAATATTATTTTGAAACTATTGAATGAAAGCATTAGAAATATTTTGAAAAATAATAGAATAAGGAGGTAAAGAACAATACCATTGCAAGGCTTTACCTTGAAATGTTCTAATAAATAATTTATCCATGAGTTTTGTCTCGGCTAGGATGGACTTAATATGTTTTGTGGGGTCACATGAGTGTGTTAGAGGTAAACCTTTATTAAATCTGTAGGGAAAGATATCCTATATCGTACATGGTGCTCTACTTTGAATTATGTTATCATTGATTTGGCTTTACCTTGCCATGTGGATGGAGAGTGTTCCAGCGGATTCTAGATTGTTTCATACTTTTATGTCATATTCAAAGGGAGAAAGAGGAATTTTGTGATTACAAATGATTTTCTAGAGTGAAGGTGTTGAGCACCGACCATGGAATCTAATTTCTCACTGAATTCTCACAATCAATTGTCAGTGTTTCATGGGGAATCAGGGTTAAAATACTTCACAGAATTTGCAAGTTTGATGATGACAAATTTTGGGGATGCATATGGAAGTTGTTTGGAGAAGAATATATGAAGACCAACCTTAGTCCAAGTAAAAAATTGGATATTTATTCACTTTTTTTGTCTTGGGATATCTAGCTTGGAAGTCAAGAGCATACTTTGAAAGTTATGAGGACTTATTGAGGGAGAATCCAATGAATTTAAACCATTCATTATTTGGAGCTCATCCAAGCCAAAGGAAAGTCAAATTGAAGCTGTGAGGGTTGTTGGAAAGATATATTATTGTTTGTCCAGGATCTAGAAGCAGAGATGGAAATGATTGAGATGGAAAGGAAAAGGAAGTAGAATTTGACTCCACTAAAGTTTTTTGTGAAGCTGCATCCAGAAGGGGCTTAAGGTATTGTGAGGCAGATGAAGGAGAGGAAGACTAGAAAGTAGCAAGGTCGATACTCGTGGTAGTTTCTTCATGTGCAATCTTTCAAAGGATGAAATGTTGTTGAAATGGCACCAGTGAATGATCTATGTTTTGTGTTTTTTGTCTGTTGCAATATTTTGTATTTCCCTAGTTTATTCAAGGGTATTTTTATCTACATATATTATTGACAATAAGTGTGATGTATGGACATATATAGTTTCATTATATAGGGAGGAAGGATGATATAGGAGTGTTTTTGAATTAGATGTATAAAATGTAATCCCAAGGGGAATGTTAGTGGGCATTTTATTGAAATAGATGTTACTAGATAGATAGATGCTTGGTCTGCCATCTCAAGTGGCTCGAAATGTAAATCTTTTTCAAATATCAATAAAATTTATTATCACCTATCTAAAAAAATTATCCATGAGTTTATAATCATGAGAAAAGACACTACATAATGTTTCAAATGTTTTCACATGAGTCAAGGGATCACCTTAACCAAGTGTAAGTCTCCAAGTGAAGTATTTTCATGTATTGAGAAATAACGACATGAATCATATCCAAGGACAAAGGGATAGCAATGTTATAAGTAGAAATATTAAATTTGGATTATGTCATGGAGGAAAAAAAAAATTGCAAGGATGAAATAGTTTAAGCAAGACTATTGATAGTGAATTCATTAAAAAGGTTGTTATGAGACCTATGTAAAATAATTAGAGAATTATGAGAAATGAAGGGAACATTGGAATATAAAAATGGAAAATTTGTATAGGTAGGCATGGATGAAGGTTGGGAAAAACATGGAACACTTGAAGGAGGAATAATAGGATTAGGAATACTTCCAAAACTAACATCTGTAGGATTAATATTTGGAATGGATGTAGTCATGACATATGAAGTGTAGGTGGGAACACTTGGTAATGAAGTAGGAATAGGAATATAAGGTTCAACAGTAGTGTTAGGTTGAGTTAAACCAAGATCTTGTGCATAATCTTTAACGGGTTTAAAATTGTTATAGATTGTTAGGATTAACAAGACAGAAATAACAATTACATGCAAATATAACCAATATCAGAAAACAATAAACCACATAGAAGAGAACACAATACACAAAGATTTAACATGGTTCACCCAATCCCTGGACTACATCCACCAACAGTGAGTCCAATATTATTATTATCCAGTGATTACAACCTAATTACAATCTGTAATCCCTTACAGCTCAATTCCACCACAAGTACTAAAATCATACATTATGAAATCCCTAACCCTAACCCTAAAGTGGCAAAATATTGTATAATATGGCTTAGGGTTAGGGTTTTCAAAATGTATGGTTTTAGTACTTGCGGTGGAATTGAGCTATAAGGGATTATGGATTCTAATCAGGTTGTAATCATTGGATAATAATAATATTGGACTCGTTGTTGGTGGACGTATTCCAGGGATCAGGTGAACCACGTTAAATCTTTGTCTTTTGTTCTCCTATGTGGTTTATGGTTGTTCTGATATTGGTTATATTTGCATGTAATTGTTATTTTTGCCTTGTTAATCCTAACAAGTGGTATCAAAGCATTGGTTGTTTTCAGTTATCCTCTGCAGGAAGATCTCACAGTTTAGTGGGAGTCTCACAGTTGAGTGGGAGCAATGGAAAATGAGGGTAGGCTGAAGGTTGACAAGTTTAATGGGTAGAACTTTCAGTTATGGAAAATGAAAATGGAGGACTATCTCTATCAAAAGGATCTATGGCAGCCGTTGGAAGGAAAAGCCAACAAATCGGCAAGCATTTCTGATGAGGACTGGACAATTCTTGATAGAAAGGCTCTTGATAGTATTTGATTATGCCTAGCATAATCAGTGGCATTCAATATTACACAAGCAACAATGACTGAAGATTTGATGAAAACCCTAGCGAAGTTGTATGAAAAGCACTCCTCTTCAAATAAGGTATTTCTCATGAAGCATTTATTTAATATGAAAATGGTGGAAGGTGGATCAGTTGTTGATCATTTAAATGAGTTTAATATAGTTACCAGTCAATTAACTTTAGTCAATGTTATTTTTTATGAAGAAGTCAGGGTTCTCTTGATTTTGTGTTCTTTGCCTGAAAGATGGAATGGTTTGGTAATGGTTGTTATTAACTCTATTTTTGGTTCTAATACCCTAAAATTTGATGATGTTATTGGTGTTATTCTGAGTGAGGAAATTTGTAGGAAAAGCTTAGGTGGATCCACACCAGGTAGTGTCTTAAATGAACAAAGAAGAGGTAGAACCAATGAGAGAGGAAACAACTCTGGAAATCATGGGAAATCAAGAGGAAAATCAAAGGGAAAGAGGCTCGAATCCAAAGGGCCAAATGATTGCTGGTACTGTGGAAAACTAGGTCATAAGAAGAAAGATTGTTGGTCTCAGAAGAATAAAGCAGGAGACAAACAAGAAGGTAACAAGGAGGCAAATGTGGTAAGTAATAAACCCGAAGAGGATGCCTTTCTTCTTTCTTTAGAAATTATTGATGATGCATGGGTTTTAGATTCTGGGGCTTCATTTCATGCTACACCCCATAGAGATTACTTTCTTGATTATGTCCAAGGGGATTTTGGGCTAGTTTATTTGGGAGATAATGAGCCTTGTCAGATTGTTGGAAAGGGAAAAATTAAGATTAAGTTGTAGAATGGGAATCATTGGCTACTACAAGAGGTAAGACATGTTCCAAGGCTGAGTAAGAATTTAATTTCAGCTGGGCAACTGGGTGATAAAGGTTGCACAGTTACTTTTAACGATAGAAATTGGAAGGTTTCAAAAGGTTCCTTAGTAGTAGCAAAAGGTGTGAAATTAGGCACTTTATATCTTTGTACATGTCATACTATTCCTTCTACTTTAATTATTTTAGAAGATAATGAATGTTCAAGAACAATGGTTGCAATTGAGTAGGAAGAATATCAAACCATTGTTGTAGATTATGACATAGCACTCTAGCACAACAGACTTAGGCACATGAGTGAAAAAGGTATGAAATTACTTCATTCAAAGAAAGATTTACCTAGTCTTAAATGTGTCAATATGGATTTCTGTGAAAGTTGTGTTTATGGAAAACAAAAGAGAGTTAGTTTTGTAAAGAGTGGGAAGGAAAAGAAAAATGAGAGATTAGAGCCTGTGCATACAGATGTATGGGGACTAGCTTGGGTATCTTCCCTTGGTGGATCTCTGTATTATGTAACATTTATAGATGATGCAACAAGAAAAGTATGGATTTATTTCCTTAGATAGAAATCTGATGTATTTCAAACTTTTAAGAAATGGAAATGCTTGGTTGAGAATGAGACTGGTAAAAGGTTAAAATGTCTCAGATCTAATAATGGTGGTGAGTATTGCAGCACATAATTTGAACATTTTTTTTCCTCTAACGGTATTCGTAGGCATAAAACTGTACCAAGGACTCCATAATAAAATGGAATGGTTGAACGCATGAACAGGACAATAATGGAACGTGCAAGGAGTATGAGGTTGCATGCTAGGCTACCCTTAAAACTATGGGTAGAGGTTGTAAACATTTTTTTTTATTTAATCAATAGAGGCCCCTCTACTCCTTTGGATTTTGGTATTCCAGAGGAAGCATGGAGTGGTAAGAAGGTGAATTATACTTTTCTCAAAACCTTCGGTTGTGAAGCTTTTGCACTTATAGATTCTAAAAATAGAACCAAGATAGAAGCTAAGTCAAAGAAATGTGTATTTGTTGGATATGGCATTGATGAATTTGGTTATAGGCTTTGGGATTTTGAAAATCATAAAATTGTAAGAAGCAGTAATGTCATATTCAATGAGAAAGTGTTGTACAAAGATCGGTTGCAGGAGCATGAGAAGAAAGAAAATGACTATGTAGTACTGGATGATACTCCAAAAGATGATGTTCTAGTAGTTCCTTATGCTCCACAACAACAAAAACAACAACAACAAATACCACACACCCCAGTGAATGTTAGATGGCCAATAAGGCTAAGTATACCTCCAAAAAGATTTTCTCCATCTTTGTATTCTATATTGTTAACAGATGCTAGTGAACTTGAATGTTATAATGAAGCTATGCAGGTGGATACAAAGATTCAGTGGGAGTCTGCAATGACAGAGGAAATGGACTCCTTGCTGAAAAATCACACTTGGGATTTATGCAAGTTACCTGCAGGTAAAAGGGTTTTACAGAATAAATGGGTTTACAAGCTGAAAGAAGAGGATGGAGGTAAGAAAGGATTTAAAGCCAAGTTAGTTGTAAAAGGATTTGCATAGAAAAAGGGCATTGACTTTGATGAGATATTTTCTCCAGTTGTTAAAATGACTTCTATTCGTACTGTTTTAAGTATTGTGGCTACTGAAGATTTGCATTTAGAGCAGCTTGATGTTAAAACAACTTTTCTTCATGATGACTTGGATGAAGAAATATATATGGTACAACCACAAGGATTTGAGG
Source organism: Chamaecyparis obtusa (assembly GCA_027943335.1). NCBI lineage: Eukaryota > Viridiplantae > Streptophyta > Pinopsida > Cupressales > Cupressaceae > Chamaecyparis > Chamaecyparis obtusa. The sequence continues at coordinate 84,895 of BSBK01002666.1, forward strand.
TCAAGGGTAAGGAGAATTTGGTGTGCAGATTGCATAAAAGTTTATATGGCTTGAAGCAAGCACCTCAGTAATGGTCATGCGTCAGGTTCACCAAAAACAATAATAAAATATGTAAGGGGAAATATAATGGATAGGGATAGTCCACCTCTTCCTGATGCATAATCATAATTAAGATGACCTAATAGGCTCAAGTAAGACTTAAGTGTTAAATGAGTGCAATGGTCTTTCATAAAAATGTATTGGGATAAGTTGCATTTGAAGGGATATGATAGGATGATGTTGTTGGTGCTTTTTCTTCCAGACTATGATATGGAAAACAATTCCCTTGACTCTCTGTAACCCAATCTAACCTAAAAGGAAAAGAACAACAATGATAAGGATGGGAATCCACCTTCAACTTTGAGCTCCACAGACTCGGGTAGGTTTACCTTATTGGTTTACTAAACTTTAAGCAAACCAAGTAGTGGATAGGTGTCTTATAACACTAATTTGAACATTTTCCACACAAAACATATAAATTAAAGATTTTATTTTATTTTTAATTAATTTTTTGCCTTGACTAGTGCTACAATCCAAGGGCACAAAGTCTAGATGAGTAGACATCCACTAAAATATGTCAATGAAAGGAATTCCAAACCATAAAAGTGATCTACACCTTACATAGTGTTAGCTTTTGGTGACTGATCAAGAAAGTACTGTACACTTTTCCTCCTGCCCTTGTCGGGGTTTGGGGCTGACATATTTTTAGCTAATTCTGGGCTGACATGTTGTAACTAATTCTTGTTAGGAATAAGGTGTCTCAACCTTGGATAATTCCTATTCTTATTATTTGTTTTGTAAAATGTATTTCTTGCAAATAATGTTGATGTGTCAGCATCTTGAATTGTGTGTAAGGAGATCATGGCTAAAATAGTTATAACAGATTCCTATGACACATAAGAGCTATGTCAGGAAGATTCAATGACAGGTGAAGACAGCTGATAAATTTGATTACTGTAAATTTGATAAATTTTGGGGTTCCTATTTTCTCAGAGAATGGTAAAACCCTAATACGGTTATCTTTGGGAGTAGCCCTAAAAAGTGAAGTGCATGATATAAGCTTTTTTAGGGTTGCGAAGAGAGATGATGCAAGTGTATTGTTGGAACATTTTATGCTACCGTGATTTCTCTTCAAGGTTTTAGAAATCTTCTGAAAGAACTTGCATTGCAAGTGTAGTGTAAGCTGTAATAGTTTTGATCAATACATTGTGCAGGTTTTGGAGTGCTAGGGTTTTTACCGAAAGGTTTCCCTAGGGTATATCATTGTGTCATTCTCTATTTTTCTATATGTATGGTATGTGGTTGCAATATCTTTGTTAAAGTAGTTAATGAATCTGAAATTGTAAGGATTTAAAAGAATTTGCACAATACTCTCCTATAGAGATTAGCGTAGGAAGCTATTTTTGCACCTGAGTTTCCTTAAAATTCTAACCCTAAAGCAAAAAAATATTATATAATATGGCTTAGGGTTAGGGTTTTCAAAATGTATGGTTTTAGTACTTGCAACAAAATTGAGATGTAAGGGATTACAGATTGTAATCAGGTTTTACTCACTGGATAATAATAATAATATTGGACTCATTTTTGGTGGATGTAGCCCAAGGATTGGGTGAACCACGTTAGATCTTTGTGTCTTCTATTCTCTTTTGTGTGGTTTATGGTTGTTCTGATATTGGTTATATTTGCATGTAATTGTTATTTCTGCCTTGTTAATCCTAACACATAGAACTTTCAGCAATCTAATACAAGGTCATCAAATTCATGAACCCTCCCCAAACCCTCAAAAATAATTCTTGGGACTTATACTTTCCTTGAAAGCAACCTGTAACTATTTCACAATCTACCTTACAAATTAATGAACAAGAAATGCCTTACAAATCTAGTTCATAAGAAATACAAAGAAAAATCATAAAGATAATCAGATACTAAAAAGGGTTTGAAATAACACCTTCATTAACATACCAACTTCAAAATGTATTAAAAAAGAATAGGGTTTCTTTACATTAGTAGCAATAAATCACAAAACAACAACAGCCCCCCCTCTAAATGATTATGGAAATCCCTTTATAGGACAGGGATTGCAACATGCTTCCAATCCATTTAGGGAAAAATTAGGGCCACCAAAATCCCTAACAACCATATATATCAAGTAATTATTATAGAAGAGACATCCATAAAATCAAGAAACAACAGATCAAATCTAATCTTCAGTTAAGGCCAAACCCTAACTGGTACACAATAAAGATAGGAAATTCACCATTGAGACCCTCTATTGTTTTCAATTGCATAATAAATGGCATGATTTTTTCATCCATTTCTACATGGCATGGACATGACTTTCACACAGATAAGCATTTCTTAAAAATATTCTATGACAGCTAACAGAATCATCGCTGGTAGATTCAGCCACTCTACATTTATTAACTAGTTCTTCACTGCAGTTATTCCTTTATACTCTGTTAGAATTTATCAAATCAAGGCAAAAAATTTGATTTTCATGGCTCAATAAATTTTCACCTTCTTTGACCTCACCAACCTGTAGGAAACCCTTGCAGAAATTTAAAAATTTTGGCCGCAATGGTTAGTACATCAAGTTTTAAAATACAGTTGTCAATGTAAGGCCATTCAAGGAGATCAAACAGCTTACAAAAATTAGTGTGGCCACATCACCTTCCTTGGTGACATATTAGAAGAAAACAAATCAGCAACACCTGGCACCGAGGACCCATAATTTACCCTTCTCACTAGGCTAGATACGTGTCACAAAGTCATGATCTCGCAATCACTAACCACCGACCAAATTTTCATTCTAGTATTATGCCACCCATCAAATCAAAGATGATCTAACTACACTTTAATTTCCTTCATTCTATGCTATGACATCAGGATGGACACATGTCAATCAATCACGATGTCGTGATAAGTATAAGGCTTGCATCTCTAGATAGAGACATCACGTAAACCGTTGAATCAAACCTGATCTGACCATGATTTAATCTTTCCTCAAATTGGTGAGGATGACATCACACAAGATAGGTGCCACTATGTCACGATGTTGTAGAGAATAAACATTGAGCATCTTTCTATTGTGATAATGTGTCAGCCGCACAATCAACTTTGATCTTACCACTCTTTATCTTTTATTTGAGCTCTGACATCAGCCCCACATCTTGCGATAAAACCATCGCCATAAGCTCTACCAATAACCCCATCGGCAATCATGAAACCAAAAAATGTTTGTTACTGATCTGCTTGTTCTTTCTAATAATGTTATCAGTAATCGATATCCCAATGACCTAATCAGCATTTGGGATGCATGAAATTATTATTTACTAATCCACCCTTCCTTTTCGGTAGTTTTATCACTATAGGATATCCTGACACTCAATGGGGGATCAGAATGCTTGAAATTTGTCTTCGTCGAAGCCCTCATATGCTCGATAGAACTATCAGTATACCTTATGTTGATTGACCATGTTCAAAACACATCGGTAAAACATACAGTGATGAAGGAACGAACATTGCGTGAGCCCAAAAACAAGACTTCTGATCACTGATGAGGTGATAGGGAAAGGTTATGGTGATGAGAAACCATTAAATCAAGTTGGGACTTAGGAACTTTGGGAAAAAATAAAACTGGGCCCACTAGGTAAGACATAAACAACATGACCCCTCCTAACAATAACTTAATGCATGTGCAGAAAGGAGACTTAAGTGAATGAAAAAGTAATGAAGGAAAAGAAATACATAGGTTTTTTGGACTAAAGTAAGATTTTTTGAAACCCTAGGAACAATGGAGACCTAATTCCTTCATTCTTAGACATTTTCAAAGGATTTTCTACTAGAATGAAGACCATTTTCAACAAATTTTGTATTGGCCGAAAATGGGCTAATAGACGCAAGAGAGAAGGATATATAAATAAATGTGACAAAAAATACACATTTATAGAAAACAAAAAGGAACCTTTAATGATCTGAAATAGTAACTAGAAGACAATACCAACATATAGTTTGAATCCAAAGATAATTTATAGGGTATAGATTTCCCTTGGCATTCTATTCCTAGGTATAGATTATCTGGCTCACTGTATATGATGTACTTTTTCCTGAAACTTTCATGGATGTTCTTTCAAATCCTATAATTTATAGATTAATTCTTGATAGATTCACTAGTTGTTCATGCACGCAGAAACATAGTACAGGATATTGTCAACAGGGGTTTCGCTTGGTCAAATATTTGTTGAGGAATCAACCTTGAAATTGAAATGAAATTACATGTAATGAAAGTATATAAATGTAAAGTGTAAATGCTAGATCTACCTTGTAAACCTTCATAAATGGATATTGATATCACACATATTTATGAAGATTCTTTAATGTTGCTTGAATTGTAGATGTTTAGCCTTGGAATGTAGAAAGGAATCAATGATGTCTTCTCAAATGCATAGATCTGTGAATACTCCTCCTAGATATTCAATATTTTTATGCTTGATAATACTTTATTGAATAAAATAATGCATGTATATGTTCAAAGGATCTTCTTGCTTGATTGATAACTCCTCTACTTGGCCATCATGGGATTAAATCTTTCTCTAATGGAGAAGATTGCCTTCAAAGATGCTTTAGGTGATTGAAGAATGTTTGAAACTTAACCTTGAATACTTTGACATGAAATTGTAGGAGAGGAATTTATTTCCTTATGAACTTGATTTCTTGTGTATATAATGGATAATCCAAATGAGGAGAGATAAGATAGTTATATACCTCTCACAATATTTTAGGATTCAAAGATCAAAGGAGGCTGACACTATATCTAATTTTCTAATAAAACACCACAACATGCCACCCATTTGAATCTGGGCCCAAATCTTGGGGTACATATCACCCATGGAATTTTTTACCTAGGTATATATCACCCAATGATTTATTTTTTTATGAATAGAGGCCTTCACTATTAATAAAAATATTAAAGTAAAATATTCACAAAAAAGGGTCAGGGGAAGAATCACCCCACAAGTTCACACGGCACTCAGGCCGGAAACAAACAACTATTCATCAAAAAAACTATAAAACCAAAAAAACCTCAAGCTATGAGAGCAGTAGCAGAAGAGGGAGGAGGATCTTTATCATCCAGATTGCCCCAGACATTGGGCCCAGGAGTTTGATCAGGAATGGCCCAGCCATCTTCTGGATCTTCTTTTTCAACTTCTCCTTCCTCCCACCTGGGTGAGATAGCCAGCGCCAGGTGAGGGAACTTTCCTTGATTATCAGGAGCAGAGGCTGAAGGCTGAGCAAAAGCAGCAGCAGTGGAAGCAAGCACAAGAGGCCAACCAGAACCCGCATCCCTCCGAGGAGGAGGGGAAGTGGAGTGGCAATGTCATTATCGTGGAGTCTTGGAGTGTCTAGAAGAGGAGCTCTGGCTATGACATTGGCCCCTAGGTGGCGTACAATTACCTAAGAGAGAATCTAGAGGCACCCGAGCAATAGTACAAGGGGCATTGCCCCAGTGCTGGAGAAACTCCTATAAATGGGCAACCTCTAGGGCCACCTTATCTACTTGCACCTGGATCTACATCATTACATTGTTACAAATACAAGATTTATCAAAAAGAGATACATGATTATCCTGACAACTGTGAGAAAAAAGCACAGTGTTTCTATCTTTCTAGAGAGTGAACAAAATTTCTAGCCTAAAAGTATGCCATATCTGGGTGAACTAGGAAGGCATTCTGGGAGAGTCACTGAGAAGAGCCATATGCCAAGAAAAGGGCTCTGGCCTAAAGGGAGCAAAAAAGTCATGAATCCAACTCTAGTAGTTTTGGGCACAATGAAAAAACCATAAAATATGCATGAGCATCTTTGAGTGACCACAAAAAGGGAATTTAGGGTCAGGAATCCCCATATGCCAAAGTCCAGCTCCCAAGGGTAAGCCCTGGTATAACAAACACCAAGAAAAATGAGCAATTTTAGGCTCAGTAATAGAATCCCAAATAGTATGAAATCTCCAACCCCAGTTCTTCTGAGAAGAAGAAAGATGCCAACATTGGTTGAGTGAATCAATCATGGGAAAATGAGAAAATGAGGCATAAGCCAAGAATACCAAAGCTTAGGCTTGTAGCTGGTGAAAGGAGTGGCAGGATACCACTTCTAGTCTTTCCACCATGGTCTGACTGACTAAATTCCTAGCTTGTGCAAGAGGTGAGGTGGGATGGTAGAAACCAGTAAGTCAAAAGTCTGACGATCTAGGTGGATGAGCTGAAATTGAACTCGGAGATCATCCCAGGATCGGAGACTCATAGTGGCTCTGGAGAAAACATCATTGGGGGTTTGAATTCCATGCTTGTGAAACTGAAGATCACTAACCCCTTAAATTCTGGCAAGAGGAGTCCCTTGCTGGGCAAAGAGAGGAGACCACCAATGTTTTGTTGGTTGAAAGAAAGACCATCTCGAAAACCATTCCTAGCCCACCAAAGCCAAGGCTTAACAGACTCCCAAGCTTTCCAAATTCTTTTGGTGACAAAATTACCCTGGATCTAGATAGGCTCCCTCATAACCAATAGGGTTTGAAAGCCAATCCCCTTCCAGGCAGGCTTGTGAAGAGGAAAGCCTAAGGAAATGTAGTGACGAAGCAGAATTTTCCAAGATTTATTGCCTGTGAGACACCGCACAACCCACTTGGCGCAAAGGTTGTGCCCTTGCTTCTGGGTATCAATTAATCCAAGCCCACCATAGGACTTTGGAAGGCAACAAAAGTCCCAGGCAACTCTGTGAAAGCCCTGGTGATCAATGTTGGAGGCCCAGAGAAAATCTCAAAGAAGTTTCTTGAGTCATTTGTAGGAGGCTTTGGAAGGGGCCCAACAAGAGGAGTAATAAACATGCATGGCAGCCAGGACTTTGGAGTAGATCTAGAATTTTCCTTTGAGGGAGAGTGTCTTCATGATACAATAGGTAATATTTATTTCAATCTTAGCAAGAACTGCATTCCATAGATCAGTAGGATTGCCTTGAAAAGCAAAGGGAATACCCAAAAATTGGAATATCTCCCCATGTTGAATTCTTGTCTAGCCAAACTGAGAAAGATAAAGAGGCTAGGGAAGAGCCAACTATCTATAACAAAGGGTTTTGTGCCACTAAATGGCTGAGCCAGAAGCCAAGCAAAAGGTTTCTAAACACTGCAAGGCTGCCTTGATATTCTCTTCATCCTCCACCAGAGTGAGGAAGGAATCATCGATAAAATGGCCATTGACAAGTTGTTGGGAGGAATTTGGCAAGGAGATTCCCCTAACAATTCCCATGGAAATGGAGTGAGCAATTAGATAGCCAAACCCTTTGGCAACTAACACATAAAGAGCTAGAGCCAGAGGGCGACCCTGTCAAATGGAACAGAAAAGCCCAAAGGTGGAAGACTAGTGGCCATTGATAGTAATACAGGTGGAGGCATTATTGAAGAGCATCTACACAAATTGAAGAAATCTTGGGCCAAAACCCATAGCGTGAAGCATCGCGAGGATAAAATGCCATTCAATATGATCATAATCTTTAGCAAAATCAATTTTGAGAAAAAGGGCTTTCTGGTGAGACTTACGAGCCCATTCCATGCCTTCCCAAATAGCAATGATGTTGTCAAGAATAAATCTTGACTTAATAAACCATGTTTTCTCAAGCCGGACAATTTGCAGAACCATGTGTTGGATCTTGAGAGCCAACACTTTTGCAATGATCTTGTAAGAGACATTGGGCAAAGTGATGGGCCGCCAATTACAAATGTCCTCAGGATCCCTAGTTTTGGGAATGAACTTGGTATTCCCATAGTTAATGATATCCCCAAGAGATTGGGTATGAAAAGCTTCCAGGTAGACCTGGTAGAGATCCAGAACCAATGGAATCCCAAAGGGTTTTGTAAAACTCAAAGGGGAAGCCATCACAACTAGGGGCTTTATCATCAGCCATGGAAAACACAGCTTTACGAAGATCCTACAAGGAAAGCAGTTGTCACAAAAGACCCGCTAAGAAGGGGAGACACACTGAGGAACCACCATGATGCAATCTGTAAGAGCTTTCTCACTAGTAGGGAAGTAGCCCTGAGTAGCAAAGACCTATTCATAGTGGAGAACAAAGGCTTGCAAAACATCAAGAAGCTCCATGAAAAGGGAATGACCTTCTTGAATTCTAGATATGCCCGTACTGGTATGCCGAGGACAGAGGGCTGTAAAAAATTCTTTTGAGACTTGGTCTCCAACCTTTAACCAATGTAGTCAGGCTTTAATCTAGGCTCCTCTGGCAGCATGGTTGTTAGCCACTTGCTTCTGGTGGTGTAACTTAGCAAGATTGATTTGCAACTCTTGATCAAATGGGTCCTGAGCTAAAACTTTGGTGGCAACATGCAAAGCTTTGGTGTTGACATCATAGGCTCTACAACAATAGTTGGCCAATTGCCTGCCATAGATGCGCAAGAAATGAGTTGTATGCCTAATGGTCATTCCACCATTGAATCCATCCTATCAAGTGGGTGGTTCTAGGCTCAAGGTTCCAAACCCGATGAATGTGGACCATAGTGGAAGGATGATGAAGGACAGAAGTATTAAAGTAGAATTTCATGGTGGGAGGCCTAGCCTTAGTTGTCTGCCAAACAACATTAAATTGGATGGGAAAGTGGTTTGACAAGGTCACATCAACAAGAGGAGTGACCGGTAAGGCTTGCTTTTCAGAAAAGGAAAAAAAAGATTGAGTTGAGATCATCGCATGATCAAGCCTTTTATGAATTATGTCAAAAGAAGCCCTATAATTAGACCAAGTGTGCCAGGCCCCATCAGAATGGTGGTGGCCCACATTAGGATCAAAAAGCCCTAATTTATTATGCATGTAATACCAGGCTTCTCTTTCACCATTTTTCCATTGAAATGGTACAAAACCATGCTTGTAAGATGCCATTTCCACCATATTGAAGTCCCCACAAACAAGCCAAGTAGTAGGTGGCAGAGAATCCACAAGCCAACACCATAGGTGAGATCTTTCAACAGCATCATTGGGAATATAAACATTCGCTATTGCAAAGGAATGATTCTCAATGATGAAAGTGACCCAAACAACTCGTTACATGGGATTAGAACCATGGCTAACTAGCAGGGAATGCCAACGAGGAGAGAGGAGAATAGAAATTCCACCTCGACTAGCCTTGTGTTGAGAACAAAGAGCAAGGCTCTTAGGCCAAATAACTTTACAAGAAGCATCAAGCATGAAACCAGAAATCTTAACTTCCTGGAGGCATAAAACATCCAGATGACAAAAATGCTTATGGAAATCCCTGACAGAATATTTTATGTGTAGGTCTATCAACCCATGAACATTCCATGAGATGTACTTCATGGAATAATAGTGTCATCCATTTAATCCTCATCCCCAAGGGAGTCAAAGCTATTAGACAAATATCTTGGGGCAAAACCAAACCCAGGAAAATCTAGAGAAATATTACGCCGCTTGTCTTGCATGCCATTGAATTTAGTCTCAGCGTGCCCAGAAGGGCTACAAGAGTGGCAAAAAGAGCTGGAAGAAATAATCTCGGTAGTCATTGGAGGCATGCTGGCTGGAGGAGCGGAATCTTGGGTGATAGAAACATCTTTCCCCTGCTCAACAGGGTTTGAAACTTCAATAACAAGGGTTTCCAAAAAAATCATGTTATCAGAAGGTGGCAGATGGGAGGTGAGAGCCAAAATAGGCTTCTTGCAGGGCTTGTTACAGTGACCGAAAGTGACCCATTCATCTTTTTTCCCTCTTCTTTCTTGCCAGCCTCAACCGGCTGTGAACTAGCATCCTTGGGAGGAGGCTTAGTATGAGACACTGCCAAAGGGTAGTCCTTAATCTTATGCTTCACAGATTGACACCGATAACAAGTATTGGGAAGATTAAGATAGAGCACCTTCTAGGTGAAGGTGGTATCACCAACCTGAATCTCTATGGATTCTTTGCGATCCCTAGAAATGTCAACCTCAACACAAAGCCTCTTATGAGGGCGCAGATTAAGAAAACAATCATGCTCGAGACATATAACCCTACCGAGCTTATGTGCTATGGCTTGCATGAAAGGCCAACAAGGTAGGGGAAGACTAGGGAACTCAACCCACACTGGGACCTTGAGCTTCTTGTCATCAGAGACAGAGAAGTCATGAGACCAGTGTTGGAAGATTAACAGTGAGGCCTTGATATTCCAGGGACCTTTGGCAAAGATAGCATCCACATGGGAGGGGTTAGAAAAGAGAAAAAGAAAAAAGCCTTTGGTAAGGCTCTGAATGCCTTCCAAGTGGATTCTATGAGGAATCCAGTTCTTCACAACCCAGTACTTGAGAACATGTTCAGGGGGGTTGTGACCCAAAAAATAGCCAATCAGGGTGTGTGATTCAAGCCAAGTGCATGCATCATTGAATTCATTAATGGGTAAAACAATATCAGGCTGGGCCATACCTCATGGAATACTTTGGGTACAAATTTGTGGGGGTGTTTGCTTGGCGGAACCATTGCTATCCAAAACCACACTAACACCAGCATCAACTGCTTGGTGGGAAGTGGCTAGAGCCATATATATTAGGCTATTTCCCGCAATAACTGTGGTATGTTCGAAGGATGAGACTGTAAAAATGGACGCAAGGTGAAAAAACCCTAGCAGAGCACAAAGTGAGCATGACTCATTTCGTCAAAAAAAAAAAAATCCCCCCAATGCCTTTTATACCTGATAAAATAGGATAAAATTTGAATAGGGAGTCAGGAAAGAGGAAAAGATGTCAAAATTGGAGGAGATGGGATGTTGGATCAATCATTATGGACATGAAGTATTAAGAATGAAAAACTAGGGCCTAACTGAGAATCAAATTATAGGTGCTAAATTTTTAGAGTGGTATAGGTGTAAATGATGAGAAGATGTGGAAGTGATGAGAATCTTGTGATTTTTAAGTGTTGTATCAACATTGAGATTATTATGGTAAAAGTATGTAATCATCTAGATATGTGTTAGACACATATAAATTGACATACCAGTTGCAAGTATAGAATACGTCTTAGATAGTTAAGGAACACTCCTTTCACATGAGACCCATAATTTATTGATGATCATAGTGTAAGACTAGAAAATGACATAGAAATCATAAATGAGAAAACCACAAATCTCATACACAATATATGAAAACCAATCTAATCTACCATAAAAGACACTTGAAATATAAAGGAATTCAAATACAAATAAAACCCCCTTCAAGTGTACCTCCTATGTTCTCCTTTCTTCTCCATTGAAGTTGATTGATGTAGGTCTATGATCTTGACAAAAGATGCACAAATGTTGAAAGCAAAATGACAATAATGAGAATAATAGGTGTGTGGTTAAACAAAAAATTATGAAAAGAGAATACTAGGAATGTGGTTAAACTAAAAATGATGAAAAGAGAATACTAGGAATGTGGTTAAACTAAAAATGAGAGAAATTATCTCAATTTATAGAATTTGCAAGAGAAATTGCAAGTTTAGCAATTAAATGTGAAAATGGAAAATTATCATAGATTATGGAAATTTGCAAATTTGAAAGAGGAATTTTGTCATTAATTATGACAACTTATGAAAAATTGAATTCACAATTAGAAATTAGTGAGTTAAAAAAGAGAAATTTGTCATAAACTATGACAAATATGACAAATGGAAAAAAGGGAAAATTGTCATAAACTATGACAATTATGACAATTTAGAAAAAGGAAAAGGTCATAAACTATGACAATTTATGACAAAAGGAAAGAGGAAATGTCGAGGCCAAAAAAGAGGAAGTGGAGGCTAGAAAAGTGGGTGAAGCACAAATTAAGGGATAAAATCCCATTTGGCAAAAGGAGGGATTTATTGAATTTAAAAATTCATTTATTCCCACAAAATCAAAATTAGGATTTAGGAATTATGAAAATTCCATAAATTAATAATTAGCCAATTAATAATGTCAAATTAATTAATTATGAAACTTAGGGAAAAGGAGATAAATAAATGTAATTTATTTATCAAAGCTAAGACTTGGGGATAAATTACGAGTTATTTACCCCTAAACAAGAAAAGTTGATTGATTTGACCAAATTGATGATTTTGATGAGGCAAAGGATCGATTTTGATAATTTTCATAACTCTGATAATTTTGATAATTACTTGAATTGATTTTAAAATCGATTGATTAGGTTAAAAATGAGGAAAAATCAAGGACAAATATTAGTGAATTAGGGATGAAAATTAGACATGGTGTTGGATATTGTTGATGCATTTAATATGTTTAATCACTACATTATCTTGTTGAGTGTTGTTGGAAGCATATTGTTGTCACGTCATGTTTTGTCACTAATGTCAACATATGTTTCTATGAAGAAAGCAAACTGGTTATTACATTGTATAGATACTGTATGGTTGATTCAGAATAAGAGAACATAAATTTGTGTATAGGGAAGTGTTGTGATCTTATATCCAAGATCACATGCTGTAATAATTCATATTGGTTGAGTTACAGAAGATTTAGAGAAGACTGGTTACTGGACTGTGACAATGGAAGTTGACAAAGTAAGTCTCTGTATTTTTTAGTGTATCTTACAAGTAGTGAGGATTCAGTGTATGAGAGCTTAAGGGATTACAGATAGCATATTGAGGAATGTTTATTGATCTTAGCAAGTCCTAGAAATCATGATGCATTAGCTATGGTGAGTGTTCTGGAGGAGACCTAATTGGGGGCAACTTCAGAATTGAAGCGTGTATTATGAATAATGAGCATGAATCACAGATGTTGGACCTTAATTGTTGAAATGTAATTTTTGTATACTTGTTATAGATACTGTGTGTATCTTAGCAAAGGGTATGTAATTATTTGTATATTAGGAAAGCCTAATTGGCTGATATGATCATTTAACTATAATAAGGTATATATGTAAGATATTTTCTTTTGAAAAGATAGGTAGCATGTATGGAATGTAAAAGAGGAGTGTGGAAGTTGTGAGCTTGTATTTGCTTGATGTAGAGTAGAGGATAGTTTATATACTTCATTGGAACTGATCAAGCAATGATAGTTACTATCAAAAAGTTCACAAGGATTTTTTATTTCCTTTATATACACTTGTGTTCCGAACAGTGAGTTTTGAAGGTGTACATAACCTTCTTTGGGCAGTGAGCCTACTCGTTTATTTGACTCCTAATAGGGTTTGTCCTTTAACAAGGACTATGTACTGTAATATTTTAATAAGCTCCTAGCAGGGCTATATCTTTTAACAGGGATACAATACTCTCAATATATCATTTGTGGATTCTAATTCCCACTGGGATTTTACCTTTAATAGGGTTTCATCGACAACCAAATATTGTGTTATTGTGTTGGCATTTAATATGTTCATTTTATTTGGTATAGCTATTATTCAAAGTTCAAAGTTTAAATAATATGTCCCACAAATGATTCACCCCCTCCCCCTCTCAGTTGTGTTGGTGGAATATTATTCCTAACAATTAGTATCAAAGCTACTAGTCCTCAGAGAGAAATATTAATAGCTTGAGGTGATCTTGGAGATGGAATTCTATAGGAAGGATAGTCCAAAATTTGATCCTAAAAACTTTGACAGTTGGAAGAACAAGATGAGAACCCATTTTCTATGTTTGGGTATTGACTACTGGATGATCACAAAGAATGAGGTAACCATGAAGGTTGAGGATGAATTAGATAAAGCTACTAACGAATAAAAGAAGACATTTTCATATAACATGGTCGCAAGGGAAGCAATGATCAACACACTTTCTAAAGGGGAATTTACTGAGGGATCTGGATTTAGCACACAAAATTTGCGCAAGAGTAGAAGCATTGTATGAAGCAGAGAAGTTTCCTAAGCAAGAAAAATTATAGAACTGGAAAACAAGGATGGAGAAGTTGCAAATGAAAGATGATAAAAACATTTGGGCTTATGTACAGAGAGTCACAGAGGTTCTGATTGGAATCAAAAATTTTGGAAGCACTTATGAAGAGGAAGAAGTCATTACAAAGATCATCTAATCATTGACACATGTTTATAAGACCAAAGTTCAGGCTATAGAAGAGATTATACCTTTGACTGCAAACTTTAGCAGAGAAATTTTGATTGCAAAGCTAACTACCTTTGAAGTTGGAGAAATGGGAGGTTCTTTACCTAAATTTGAAACAACATTTAAGGCATCTACACACAAAAATACATTATCTATAATTGCAAGCACCAACAGTGATAATATAAAAGAACTTGGTGAGTATGCTGATGAACGAGAACAGATACAAGAAGAAGAAAGAAAGCTAGATGAACTTGTTTCTTTGATTGTTACAAGAGAAAAGAGAGGTAAGGGTAAATTTGAAGGAAAGTTACCTTTGAAATGTTTTTCATGCAATAAGATAGGTCACTTTGCATCTAGATTTCCTACAAGAGTTCCTAAACACAAACCTAAGTTTCTCAAACCTAAGTATTCAAAAGAAAAGGAATGTTATTATGCTAGTGAAGGTATTTCTGATGATGATTTTGATGATGAGGAGATTGGTTTTATTGCTATCAAAAATGAAAAACCATTACATGAGGAAAAATCTTTAGTATCACATGTTGATAAGAAATTTGAATGGGTTATAGATAACGGTTGCTCACATCATATGACTGGAGATAAAAACAAGTTTGTTAAACTAAATAAGTATGATGGTGGTATTGTAAGATTCGGAGACAATGTTCCTAAGCTTATCATAGGAGTAGGATCTATTTATTTCGATGGAAAGACTAATACTAACAATGTACTAATTGTTGATGGACTTAAGCATAATGTGTTGATTGTTGGATAGTTCATGGAAAAAGGGTATCAATTGAAATTTATTGATGGGAAATGTTTTATGATAAGTAAGAGAGGAAATTTGATTGCAACTGGTACTAAATCTAGAGGTAATGTATTTGAGTTAAATACATCTGAAGCTTCTTATTTTGTTGCAAAGATAAATGGAAGTTGGTTATGGCACAAAAGGTTTTGTCATGTTAATTTTGATAATATTACTAATGCAGTGAGATACCTACCTAAAATTGTAAAACCATCTAACACTATGTGTAGAGAGTGTGTTATGGGAAAGAAGACTAGAAGAAATTATAAAAGTAAATCATATACAGCAAAAGGAAAGTTGGATTTAGTACATACATACCTATGTGGACCTACAAGGACAAGATCATACTATGGTGAAAGGTACTTTATACATTTTTTTGATGACTTTTCTATAATGATGTGGATCGCTTACTTGAAAGAGAAATCAAAAGCATTTGACAAATTCAAGTTATTCAAAGAAAAAGTAGAAAATAAATCAAGCTTAAAGATAAAATGTTTGAGATCAGACAAAGGTGGAGAGTTTACTTCAGATATATTCAATTCATATTATGAAGATCATGGAATACACATATAGACATTTGCTCCTATGACTTCACAACAAAATGGGATAGTAGAGCAAAGAATCAAAACAATATTGGATGCTGCTAGAACAATGTTGCTAGAAGAAAATGTATCGCATGTACATTGCAGGGAATTTGTTGCACCAATAGTATAGACATTGAACAAAATTCAAATCAAAGAAGGTACAAATAAGACTTCTTATGAATTTTGGTTTGATCATACTCCTACTGTAAAATATTTTAGAATATTTGGAAGCAAATGCTATATCAAAAGAGATGATGAAATAGGAAAATTTGATGCTAGAAGTGATGAAGGAATTTTTCTTGGTTATTCTACTAAAATAAAGGCTTACAAAAGTCTTAACTTGAGATTGAGAAAGATGATTGAAAGTAACAATGTGAAGATAGATGAAAAATTTCAGATACAAGAGAGAATGTATGATTGTAATAAGAATATAGAGATCAAGGATTCTGTTACTATAGAAGAAGAAGAAGAAGAAGAACATGTTGAGATTGACAGTGAAAATGAGATTTGTGATGATGACACAAATGAAGTTACTGATATTCCTAAGACTCCATTGTATGTTAAAAGAAATCATCCTGAAAATCAAATTATTGGTAATGCAAGTCAAGGAATAATGACTAGATCAAAGACAAGGGAAGAAATTTGTTTGATTTCCCAAGTTGAACCAAAGACTACTGATGAAGCTTTTAGAGATGAATCTTGGATCAAAGCCATGCAGGAGAATTAGATCAAATAAAGAAAAATAACACTTGGTAATTGGTTCTTAGACCTAAAGACAAAAATGTAATAGGAACTAAGTGGGTTTTCAAAACAAAATGAATGAAGGAATTGTTGTAAGAAACAAAGCAAGATTGGTATGCAAAGGCTATTCACAATAAAAAGGAATAGATTTTGAAGAGACATTTTCTCATTTTGCTAGGTTAGAAGTTGTAAGACTATTTCTGGCCTATGCTGCACATAAAGACTTCAAGGTATATCAGATGGATATAAAATATGCATTTCTAACTAGGGATCTTAAAGAGGAGGTATACATAGAATAACCTGATAGATTTACTCTAACAGAAGATGAGGACATGGTTTGAAAATTAAAGAAGGAATTGTATGGGCTGAAGCAAGCACCAAGGGCTTGGTATGCAAGGTTAGACAAGTACTTCACCTTGGATTCAGAAAATGTAATGCTGACAATAACTTATATTTAAGAACTAGTCAAGATGGAATTTTGATAATAGAAGTTTTTGTTGATGATATTATTTTTGGAGGCAATGATGAGATGTATAAGAAGTTTTCTAAAGAAATAGAAAATGAATTTGAGATGTCCATGATAGGTGAGATGAAATTCTTTCTTGGACTACAAATAAATCAGAGAAAGAATGGCATTTTTATTTCTCAGACTAAATATCTTAAAGAAATGTTGAAAATTTTTGGAATGGAAGATTATAAACCTGTTAGTAGACCCATGGTGACTGGACATAAACTAAAAAATATTGATGAGACCAAGAGTTTTTTTCAGACTAAGTATAGATCAATGATTAGAGGATTATAATATCTAACTCACTCTAGACCGGATATTGCTAATGCTATTGAAATTGTGGCTAGATATCAGGAAGATCCTAAAGAGACACACATGGCTGCTGTAAAAAAGATATTTAGATATCTGAAAGGAACAATGGAATATGGCTTATGGTATGATAAAAATGATGAATTTGAACTACATGCTTATACTGATGTTGATTGGGCAAGAAACATTGATGACAGGAAGAGTACTAGTGGAGGTGCATTTTTCCTTGGGGAAAGGTTGGTTTCATGGTTAAGTAAAAAGAAAGATTGTATAGCTCAATCAACTGATGAATCTGAGTATGTTGTTGTTGCTATTCATTATTCTCAAATCATCTGGATGAATGAAATGCTGAAAGATATTGGAATAACTTTTGTTGAACCAATAGTTATCCATTGTGATAACACTAGTACAATGGATATGTCAAAGAATCATGTGATGCATTCTAAAACAAAGAATTTTTCTATTGAGTATCACTTTTTGAGAGACAAGGTGGCAGAGAAAGAAATAATGTTGAAATATATTAGCACAAAAGAACAGATAGCAGACATCTTTACAAAGCCATTGCCAATAGATGCCTTTGAGTATCTTAGAGGTATGCTTGGGGTGCAAGCCCCTCCTAGTGAGAGTTAAATGATGCAAGGATGCATCAGTCCAGAGGTATTTAGAGCTCTATCATTTTCTGGACTTGATGTATGGATCAATTCCTCGGGGGGGGTGGGAAGTGATCATTGGAAACTTAAAAAATACATTTGGGTGATTCAGCACCTGGTTGATAAAGTCTAAATAGAAAGATAGTTGATAACTTATGGCACCCTTTTCCATTGTTGTAAAAGGGGAGAGCTACTATGAGAAAATCCCTACTATATGGGGAGAAATACTAAAATACTATATAAAATCTTAGAGTAAAGTATTATTTAATTATATTAAATTAACTTTGCTCCCTTCTTAAGATGTCAACTTATTTTTTACTTTAGTTGTTTATATTTAAACCTCTCTTGCATTGGTAGTGTTATATTTAAAACACTTATGCACTAGTCGTCTTAAATATAAACATGCATGCATTAGTAATGTAATAATTAAATTGATTATTACATGCACTTCTTCTTTTTAGGGTTTCAGATCTCCTTTATAAGGATTGATCTCCTTTGTATTATAAACATCATTCAACACAATAATATTTCCTTATGATTGGTGCAACTTTTCTTTTTGCACATCAAGAATGCCTCCTCTCTCGTGGATCAATGCATTCAAGCCTCCATAGATGTTTTCTTCTCTCTTCTTTCTGTGACAAGTGTTCACATGCAAGTGTTCTTGGGAGCTATGGATTATTTTTGTCATCAACTCCAACATGGTATCAGAGCTTCAGACTTATTTTCCCCTTTCCTCTTCCTAAGAGATTCGGCCTTGTTCGTCAGATCTATAATTTTTAGAGGATTTTCTATTGGACTTGGGGGGGACCTTTTTCTGGTCACTTTGGCCTCAAGCGGACCTCACCGTTGCATTCAAAGCGCTTAAGAATCCTTGTTTCCATATAAAATTTGTCAAATTTAAACAAGTTGGCCTCTGAGGCAAATTTTTTTGCATGTCGGGTCGTACGGCCCTGCCACGCAATCTGAGGCAAAAAAAATTGCTAAAAGTGCCACTAACGGTGACCACCAGTAGTTTCCATTGCTCCAGACCCCTATTTGGTCACATGTAGGGGCCAAGGGCCTATTTTCCAGCCATCCGACAACAACCCCCTGGTCACCCATGTGACCAGGGGCCTAGTTTTTTTGGCCATGAGGGCCTATTTCTTTTTTGCGGTGATGGCCATTTGGCCATCAAATTATGCCCACCATTTTTTGATGTCACCATGCATCAGCAAGGTTTTTTTACACCATTTGGGCCCATCAGCGTACCTAAAGTGTTTTTCTCATAACTTGAGCATACGGTGTCGAAATTGGGAAAATGAGATATGGTCAAAAAGATGGTTCCAAGATCTATCTAGATTTAAGGTTTGAATTTTTTCTTTTTTCTTTTTTGATGCTTTTTTTATTGTCAAAGCCAGATGTTCAGTTTTTCACTCTGGGAGCTCTATCTTGTGCATCTAGACTCCATTTTGGGAAAACAATATATCATTGGAAAGCTTGTTCTGAGACCTTTCTATTATTTTGATTCATTTTTCTAGATTCTACTCCACGTATATTTTATTCATTTTCTTGCATTTTTGCAATCTGGTGGATATCTTGGATGTTACAGGTCCTGGGATACTTTCCTTTTGTGGAATGGTTCATCTTAGGCTGTTGTTTCATTTCAGAAGCCTTTTCTCTTCTTTGATCAGTGTATACTTCACTGTTGTAGCATTATTTTATGCACATGCACTGAGATAAAGTGCCTCTCTATTGCATGTTTGGGATCTTGAACATGCTTTTGCTATTTATACTCACACTCCATTATAAAGTTCCATGGGGGGTTTGATGTTTGCCTTTGTTTTTCATCTACCTTTATCAAGTGAGTGTTCCTTCCATGACATTAGCCTCAGGGTATCTTTATTTTTGTTTGTACTTTCTATGCACCTTCGATGTTCTCAGTTCTTCACAATGTAGTTCTTATTGGCACTCTTTTTAGTGTACCTATCACGTCTCCCTTGTCAGCATTATGGGGGGTTTCTACTAATCATTCTTCTGATTCCTTGGTTCGATAGTGTCAACTATGTATTTAGTATTTGTTCCTATGTACAAAGCGAATGTAGTGGCTAGGTACCTATGCATTTTGGTGAGATGGATCATTTACCATATGGACAATCTTTCTTGTTAGAATAATTGAGAGGGGGGGTGAATCAGTTAGATAAGTTATCCTATCATCCCAAATACAAATATGTACCTTATCAAACAATTCCAACAAATTATGTAGTTTGATAATATAAAATATCAATCTGTCTATTCACTTAACTGATTACTAGTTAAATAGCTAACTATGATTACCGATCAAATCAAGTATGTAGTATGTAGTATGTAAATTATGATAACAAGACAATCATCACAAATAACACATAACACAATGATTTAACATGGAAACCCTGTTAAGGGAAAAACCACCTGGGACTGGTAACCCAAAATTATTCACTCTTTTGAAGTGAACTCGGTGAAGAGCTAACCTTGTTAAAGGTTACAAACACACTGTTAAGTGTGACCTTGTTAGAGTATTTAACACTAACAGTTAACTTTTGACCAGCATTCACTATGGGTTCAAGAAGATAACAATGTACATTCTCTGAATGACATAGGGCATAATATAAGACTGTTAAGTCCACTCGGTTAAGATATTTTCTAAATCAATGGTTAAACTGATACAGTATGATCTGATTCAAATACAAATTAATTTTTAGATATTCAAATATATGCTAAGCCCATACAAATCCTCTGATCAATAATCAAATTCACTTCTTCAATATTCATCAACCTACTGTCCTTTGATAAATAGTTCTCTTACACTCGGTTAACTCTACAATTTGGTTCTTTCACTAACCAGTTTGATCAGGCATGCATGAATAGTCTTCACGCAATATCCCTGTAGTCTTCTTCCTCCAACATAGTTTCAACAATGAAACTCATGTCTCTTGAATAGACAAGTAAACCATTTTCATTTCAGCCATTAGATTTTTCCACTTAATCTCCTTCATCCAGTTTGCCTCTTAAACCTTCCTCGGTAGATTTGTCATTAACTCATTTCAATCTCATCCTTTAGATCTCTGAATTTTGTCAATCGTGGATCCCATAAAAAACTCCATCTTTAACCTTGAAATCATAATAGTATCCAACTCATCAAATTCAGTCAACTGTTCTTAGCATTTAATGTTTTCATCCACATTCGGTTAACAAAGAAATGTGTCAGTGATAACTAGTTAAACTAGCTCAGTTGATACTGTCAGTCGGTATACACTGCACTGGCTCGGTGTATACAAAAATCTTTAATTACTGGCCACATTGTCTTGTTCAATTTCAGTTCTCTTCTTCATAATAGATTAATGCAACATAATCAAATCAATAGTATGAAACCATAGACTCATCAATAAGTTACCCAATGTTTTCCTTATCCTTATCTATCATATCCATCTTTTCCTTGTGTAGATATCTCAGTTCTTCATCTCTTCTTGCTCCAACAAATGTTCAGATGTTTGTAACTAACATGATAAGTACTGGCAAGACTAGTTGACATCAATGACAACATATTGACTGATTTAATCATCTTACATATCATTTCAGTACTCGGTGATCTCTAATCATTTTTTCTTCAGTTCATTCAGATATTCAATCAGTTGTAGTTCATCATTTCTTTCCTATTTTTTTGGAGGCACTCTTCCATCTTTTCTTGATCGGCTCTTTAGGCTTTGGTGTTTTATACTTTCTATATCTTTGAGTTTAGTTGTTTGCCTCCTTATTCGAGTAGTTTCATTTGAGGGCACTCATGTAGATTACAGTCTTCTCTACCTGGTCATATTTCAATGGAGGATCTTTAGATCAACAGTTACTTCTTGACAGAGTTTGCATCTTCTTGCTTCAGTGATGTTCTACATGTTCATCATTGTTCCTATTTTCTAGAATATTTCCTAGTTTTTGAGGCTTCTTCAATCCTTCAGACTAGTCTTTGTCTCTTTTTTTAGTAGAGTTTTTCCCATGTGGTTTTCTCTATTTCTTCACTTTATAAATACTCTCTTTTGTACTTGTGTACTTGATTAAGCTTTTTGTTGTCGGTACCCATTTTCTTTCAGCACTGTACTTTCCTTTGCGTTCTTCTTGCATTATTTGTAGCTGCATTGTTTCTCATCTTAAGGGGTGGTGTTAGAGTAAAATATTAATTTAGTTATATTAAATTAAATTTACTCCTTTCTTAAGATTTCAACTTATTTTTTACTTTAGTTGTTTATATTTAAACCTCTCTTGCATTGGTAGTGTTATATTTAAAACACTCATGCATTAGTCATCTTAAATATAAACATGCATGCATTAGTCATGTAATAATTAAATTGATTATTACATGCACTTCTACTTTTTAGGGTTTCAGATCTCCTTTATAAGGATTGATCTCCTTTGTATTCTCAACATCATTCAACGCAATAATATTTCATTTTGATTGGTGTAACTTTTGTTTTTGCACATCAAGGATGTCTCCTCTCTCATGGATCAATGCTTTCAGGCCTCCATAGTTGTTTTCTTCTCTCTTCTTTCCATGATAGGTGTTTGCACGCAGGTGTTCTTGGGAGCTGTGGGTTATTTTTTCTCATCAACTCCAACAGAAAAGAGTTCACTATTTTGAGAAAGTTGTATTGAGAGAATATTTGGGATATGATAGATTTGGGTTGATGAATTTTCCCATATGTTGTCAGCAATGCCAAAGGGGGAGATTGTTGGATATTGTTGATGCATTTAATATGGTTAATCACTATATTATCTTATTAAGTATTGTTGGAAGCATATTTTTGTCACGTCATGTTTTGTCACTGATGTCAACATATGTTTCTATGAAGAAAGTAGACTGGTTATTACAGTGTATGGATATTGTATGGTTGATTCAGAATGAGCGAACATAGATTTGTGTATAGGGAAGTGTTTTGATCTTATACCCAAAATCGCATGTTGTAATACTTTATATTGGCTAAGTTACAGAAGATTTAGTGAAGACTGGTTACTGGACTGTGATAGTGGAAGTTGACAGAGTAAGTCTCTATTTTTTTGAGTCTATCTTACAAGCAATGAGGATTCAATGTATGCAAGCTTAAGGGATGACAGATAGAATATTGAGGAATTTTCATTGATCTTAGCAAGTCCTAGAAATCATGATGATGTCAGTTGTGGTGAGTGTTCTAGAGGAGACCTATTGGGGGCTGACTTCAAAATTGAAGCATGTATTATGAATAGGGAGCATGAATCATAGACGTCGGACCTTAATGTTGAAATGTAATTATTGTATACTTTTTATAGATACAGTGTGTATCTTAGCAAGGGTTATGTAATTATTTCTATATTAGGAAAGCCTAATTGACCAACCTGATCATTTAATTGTAATAAGATATATATGTAAGATCTTTTATTTTAAAAAGGTAGGTAGCATGTATGGAATGTAAAAGAGGAGTTGGAAGTTGTGAGCTTGTATCTGTTGGATGTAGAGCAAAGGATAGTTTATATACTTCATTGGAACTGGTCAAGAAAAGATAGTTTCTATTAGACAGTTCACAAGGATTATGTATTTTCTTTATATACACTTGTGTTGTGAACAGTGAGTTCTAGAGGTGGACATAACCTTCTTTGGGTAGTGAGCCTACTCTTTTCTTTGACTTCTAACAGGGTCTATCCTTTAACACGGACTATATATTGTAATGTTTTAATATGCTCCTAACTGGGCTAGATCTTTTAATAGTGATACAATACTCTCAGTACATCATTTGTGGGTGCTAATTCCCACTAGGGCTTTACCTTTAACAGGGTTTCCTTGACAACAAAATATTGTTTTATTGTGTTGGCATTTACTATGTTCATTTGATTCACCCCCCCCCCCCCTCTCAGTTGTGTTGGTGGATTGTTATTCCTAACACATGGAAGACATGTTAGAAAAAGGGGGCACATAGATGTGAACCAAATTTGAAAGAGGAAGTTTGTCATTAATTATGACAACTTATTACAAATTGAATGCACAATTAGAAATTAGTGAGCTAAAAATGAGAAATTTGTCATAAACTATGACAAATATGACAAATGGAAAAAAGGGAAAATTGTCATAAACTATGACAATTATGACAAAAGGGAAAAAGGAAAATATCATAAACTATGACAATTTATGACAAAAGGAAAGAGGAAACGTGGAGGCCAAAAAAGAGGAAGTGGAGGCTAGAAAAGTGGGTGAAGCACAAATTAAGCGATAAAATCCCATTTGGCAAAAGGAGGGAATTATTGAATTTAAAAATTCATTTATTCTCACAAAATCAAAATTAGGATTTAGGAATTATGAAAATTCCATAAATCATTAATTGGCCAATTAATTCATGTCAAATTAATTAATTGTGAAACTTAGGGAAAAGGAGATAAATAAATATAATTTATTTATCAAAGCTAAGACTTAGGGATAAATTATGGATTATTTACCCCTAAACAAGAAAAATTAATTGATTTGACCAAATTGATGATTTTGATGAGGCAAAGGATCGATTTTCATGATTTTCATAACTATGATAATTTTGATAATGACTTGAATTGATTTTAAAAGTGATTGATTGGGTTAAAATGAGGAAAAATCAAGGAAAAACATTAGTGAATTAGGGATGAAAATTAGACAAGGAAGACATGTTAGAAAAAGGGGGCACATAGATGTAAACCAAATTTGAAAGAGGAAGCTTGTCATTAATAGTAGTTTCCTAAGAGGATTTGTCATGATACTAAAGAAAAATCAACAAAGAACAAATAGGTGACCATGTCGCATTAGCACCTCTCTAGTCAAAGACATCCTTGAGACATGTAGATTCTCTAGTTAGAGAAATCCTAGAGAGACATAAAATTCATGTCACCAAAGATAAAATTAAAAAGAAATCATAGATCTAGATAAATAGTCATTATGATTCATGTTGTATGTTTCTTGTCATAATTTATGTGGTTGTTTTGATAGATATTTTCCATGTCTATCATGGTTTATTCTTTTCATGCTATTATTTTTTGAGGTCATAATATTTTATGTGTTTGTTTGAAAAAAAGTGCTCTCAAACCTATTAAATGGATGTCTTTATTGAGGATATGGATGGAAAGTGTATCACTAATTCATGGTGCAATTAAGATTTAATTATAGTTTGTGAGCATGTAGGACAACAAAGTGAAGTTCCTCAAACCACGAGATGTCAAGGATCCAAACCCACTACTAGGTCAGATATGCCCAAGTCATGGATAGGACTAGCCTATTATGCATGGAGAAGTATGAAAAATGCAAGGGGATACAAGATAATCCACAAGCCATAGTGAGGGTGAAATATTTGATTAAGATGCAATAATGAAGTGAGATGACACTATAAAATTCTAAAAGAGGGAGGAGAAAATTTACCACACATGGTGTTGGTTGTCTATTTTTAACCTTAGGATTGATTATTTATCCTTACTATTTTCTAAAAAAATTGATATTTTTTTATATTTTTTAATTTGTTCTTCTTTTTAAAGGACTTTTAATAATTAAAAAAAAGCAGGACCTTAAAGGGGAACTCAGAAATGATTAGGTGTAAAAGTTGTGAGGTGTGTATTATAAATTGGATCCTCCAATACTCACCCTCTAAGGTAGTCAACTAAAATGCTCTCAATCCATATGCAATAGTCATTATATATGAACCAAGCCAATTAGGTTCAAAGTTGTCATTTTTCTCTCTATCTTGTTGATTTCTAGGATTCTCTTTCAAGTCAAGGTCACCAATCTCAATTGTTCATGTATTTAATCAATAATTATAGCTTCTAAAAATGCACTATTGGTAATCTTAGAGATGTTTAAATGCATTTTTTTGTGTTTGTCTGGTAGCTCTAGTTTTTGTAGGTAGGATACTTTGTAGTCTTGATCACTGGTTAGATTGTGTAAGGAGACCTGTAAGGAGGGTACCTTGACCTCAATGGGTCAAATGAATTTTTATCCATAGACTATTAAATCCAAAGTGGCACCTATGGAAGTACATACACTCATGTGATAACCCACAAGAGGGGATTAAGTTGGATGTGTCAGTCTGTTAGGGATTGACAGATCTAGAACAATATAAAATTAACAATTATGTGTAGAAACATAAGAAGAAAATAATCACAAAATAGATAACACACAGATTTAAAGTGGTTCACCCAAAACCTGGGCTACATCCACCTACACAGTCGTCCAACTTTCTTATTATCCAACAAAAACATACACCAACCTTACAATGTGTTATACATCTCAGCCTCTTATACCAACGTTTTAGGGCAACCTCTAAAATTGACCATTTTAGGGTTTTACAATGTTAGTATTCCTTTTTCCCGAAAAAGAAAAATATTCTTCCCAAAAAAGCACAAAAAGTCACAGTATCAACACCCACTACATGATCAGTCACCACAATATCAATAATCTCCCACCCGAAGACTAATCAGGCTCCACACCAGAACAATCTCCCACTTGGAGGCTAAATCCAAATGACAATGTAGTATGTGCAACTCCCACCAGATAAAAGACTTGGTTATGCATTAACTTCACGATCATCAGTCAAGAAGCCCAATAGAAGCTGAATAAGAAACCAACTTCTCCTTGGAGATTGTCTTCATGAACATGTCTACAGGATTTTCACTTGTCTGAATCTTCTCAAGTCATAATTGGCCATCCTCCAAAATAGACCTTATAAAATGGTACCTGAGTTGTATGTGCTTTATCCTTGAATGAAAAGAAAAATTCTTTGCAAGATGAATGGCACTCTGGCTATCACTATACAATGGGTGATCTTCCTACTTTTGACCCAATTCCTCCAGAAAATATTGTAACCAAATCATCTCCTTGCTAGCTTCCGTAGCAACTACATACTCAGCTTTAGTGGTTGAAAGTGCATTAACCTTCTGCAATCTAGAAATACAACTGATTGCAATACCCCCTACAGTGAAAACATACCCTGTAGTACTCCTCCTTGTATCAATATCTCCTACCAGATCAGAGTCAACAAATCCACTCAAAGAAGAACTGGATCCTATGAAACATAATGCCTTTGTAGTAGTACCTTTCAAATATCGAAGAATCCATTTGACAGCATTCCAATGTTCCATACCTGGATTGCTCATATACCTGCTAACAACTCCCACTACATGAGCAATATCTGGCTGTGTGCATACCATTGCATACATCAGACTACCAACAACTAATGAATACAAGATTTTAGACATTTTATCTACCTCTTCCTGTGCCTTTGGGCACATTTCCTTAGTCAATTTGAAATGACTAGCTAAAGGTGTACTGACTACTTTTGCATCCTGCATATTAAATATTTTCAACACCTTCTTTATATACTCACTTTGGGACAAATTCAAGGTTCTATTTTTCTTGTCCCATGTAATCCTCATACCAAGGATTTGCTTAGCAGCACCCAAATCCTTCATAGAAAATGACCTTGCTAATTTTTGTTTAAGTTCATTTATATGTTGCATATTAGACCCAGCAACCAGCATGTCATCAACATAGAGTAACAAGATAATGTAACTCCCATTATCCAATCTCTTAAAAGATACACAGTGATCAGAATGACATCTATGGTAACCTTGTTCAGCCATGAAACTATAAAATTTTAAATACCATTGATGGGGTGCCTGCTTTAGACCATACAGACTCTTCCTTAACATGCACACCAAATTCTCCTTACCCTTGACCTCATATCCCTCTGGTTGTTGCATGTAAATTTCTTCCTCTAAATCTCCATGGAGAAAAGTTATTTTGACATCTAGTTGTTCAAGATGCAAGTTATCTGTAGCCACAAGACTTGGTATATTTCTAATTGAAGTCATTTTTACAACAAGGGAGAATATTTCATCGAAATCTATACCCTTTTTCTGTGCAAAACCTTTTACCACAAGTCTAGCCTTATACCTTTTCTTTCCTCCATCTTCCTCCTTCAGCCTATAAACCCATTTATTAGGCAAGGCTCTTTTTCCTTTAGGTAAAGGGACTAAGTCCCAAGTCTTATTTTTCAACAAGGAGTCCATCTCCTCTTTCATACCCAACTTCCACTATTGTTTGGCATCCACCTGCATTGCTTCTTCATATTCTTCTGGTTCACCAAAATCAGTCAATAAAATTGAATACAAAGAAGGAGAAAACCTTTCAGGAGGTCTACTTGACCTTGTAGAATGTCTAACACTTATAGGATTTTGTGGGATAACCTGTTGTTGTTGAGCATCAGGTGCCAATGGCATTTCATTTGCAGGAGTCTCATCCAACACCACATATTCTTGATTGACCTATTCATGCTTCTTTCCCTGCAACTGTTCTTTATACATGACCTTCTCATTGAATATAACATCTCTACTTCTAATTATTTTATGATTTTTAAAATCCCATAACTGATAAACATAGTCATCTACTCCATATCCAATGAAGGTACATTTTAGAGATTTAGCATCAAGCTTGGTTCTATTTTCTTTATCAACATGGACAAAGGCTTCACAACCAAAAGTTTTTAGAAACGAATAATTTACCTTTTTACCAGTCCATGCTTCCTCTAGAATACCACCATCCAAAGGGGCTGAGGGTCCTCTATTTATCAAATAGATAGCAGTGTTTATAGCATCTTCCTAGAAATGAAGGGCTAGTCTAGCATGCAATCTCATGCTCCTTGCATGTTCCATGATTGTCCTATTCATTCTTTCTGACACACCATTTTCTTGTGGGGTTCCTGGAACTATCTTTTGCCTTTGAATTCCATTGATAGAATAGTAATCTTCAAAGGCTATGCTGCAATACTCACCTTCATTATCATATCTGAGACACTTCAACTTCTTTCCTGTCTCATTCTCAACCAAATCTTTCCATTTCTTAAATGTTTCAAAAACATCATATTTTTGTTTCAGGAAATATACCCATGTTTTCCTTGTTCAATCATCTATAAAAATAACATAATAATGAGAGCCACCAAGAGATGATACCTGAGTCGGTCCCCATACATCTGAATGCACTAGCTCTAGCTTCTCACTCGTCTTTTCTTTCCCAACTCTCAGAAATCTGACCATTTTCTGTTTACCATAAACACAATTTTCACATAACTCTAAATCAATATTTTTCAGTCCTAGAAACATATTTTTAGAGTGAAGGATTTTCATCCCTTTCTCACTCATGTTCCCAAGCCTATGGTGCCACATTTGTGAGTATGTTCTTGCAACATCTCTAATAGCATTCCCTGCATTAACATTATCAGTAGTAGCTAAGGTAGAATAAGTGTTACCAGTACATAGATATAATGTGCCTACCTTCGCACCTTTAGCTACTACTAATGAACCTTTAGTGACCTTCAAGACATTGTCTGTAAACATGACTATGCATCCTTCCCTACCCAGTTGTCCTGTAGAAATTAAATTTCTTCTTAAATTAGGAACATGCCTTACCTCCTGCAGCATCCAGTCATTTTCATTTGGCAACTTAATCTTTATCTTTCCCATTCCAAAAATAGGACAGGGCTCATCATCACCCAAATATACCTGTCCAAAATCACTTTGAACATAATCTTGAAAATATTTCCTATGGGGTGTAGCATGGAATGAAGCCCCAAAATCTATTACCCAGGAATCATTAACATTATCCAAACATAAGATTAAAGCATCTTGTAAATTATTACTTGCAACATTAGCTTCCTTACTATCATCTTCATTTATGTCTCCTTGTTTACTTTTCTGAGCCCAACAGTCTTTCTTCGGGTGACCAGGCTTTCCACAGTACCAGCAATCTTTCTTTCCTTTAGATTGAGAGTGCCCTTTCTTTGACTTCCCTCATGACTTATCATTCAAAGAGCCTTTTCCTCTTTTCCTTGCTCTTCCTCTATTCTCTACATTTAGAGAAGAACCTGATGAGGTTGAAGTTTCACCTGTGCTTTTCCATCGCATTTCCTCGCTTAGGATAACACCAACAACATCATCAAATTTCAAAGTATTTGAACTAGAGATAGTGTTACTATTATTACAGCTTTCTGGCAAAGAGCATAAAATTAAGAGAGCCCTAACCTCGTCATCAAAGGAAATATTTACCAATGACAGTTGATTGATAACTATATTAAACTCATTTAAATGATTCACTACAGATCCTCCCTCGCCCATTTTCATATTAAATAAATGCTTCATAAGAAATACCTTATTCGAAGCTGAGGGTTTCTCATATAACTGAGCCAATGTCTGCATCAAATCTACGATCATTTTTGCCTTTGATATGTTGAATGTTACAGATGGTGCAAGGCACAAATGAATAGATCCCAATGCCTTTCTACCCAAAATATCCCAATCTTCCTCTGAATGTATGGCTATTTTCTTTGTCTTTCCTTCTAATGGCCACCACAGATCTTTTTGATATAGATAATCCTCCACCTGCATTTTCCATAACTGAAAATTATGGCCGTTGAATTTTTTGACCTTGAATTTGGAATCCTCCATTGCTCCTACTCAAATCTGAAAGTCCTACTAATCTACAACACAAAACCTTTCTTTGATACCAATTGTTAGGGATTGATAGATCCAGAACAATATAAAATTAATAGTTATATGCATAAACATAAGAAGAAAACAATCACAAAATAGATAACACACAGATTTAACGTGGTTCACCCAAAACCTGGGCTACGTCCACCTACACAGCCATCCAACTTTCTTATTATCCATCAAAAACATACACCAACCTTACAATGCATTATACATCTCAGTCGCTTCTAACAGCATTTTAGGGCAACCTCTAAAATCAACCATTTTAGGGTTTTACAATGTCGGTATTCCTTTTTCCCGAAAAAGAAAAATATTCATCACAGTATCAACACCCACTACATGATCAGTCACCACAATATCAACAATCTCCCACTTGGAGACTGATCAGGCTCCACACCAGAACACAATCATGGTAGTGTCATTGGTTGTCTTCTTTAGGATGTTTAGGATATTTTTATTAGAGGCCCCAGTATATCTATTTATTTGAGGATAATAGGGCATGGAAAATAAATATTGGATATGAAAATTATCACAAAGTTCATGGATATCATATTTTTTAAGGGACGTCCATTATTCATGATGATAGAAAGAGGAAACACAATAGTGACATATGATGTAATTAAGAATAAATGTAGCTATCTTCTTACTAGTAAAATGTATTAGGAGAATGAATTTTATCCACTTCATGAAGTACTCAATGTTAGTGATGATAAATTTATATCCATTAGAGGAAGGTGGACAGATCTTATCCAGGAGTTCAAGTCCCAATTGACAAAAGGGCCAAAATGAAGTCATCGGTTGTAGTTCTTGTGTTGGATGTATCAAGTATCCATGTGATAGGAATACTTCTCCATATTCAACCAATACTATCTATTTTATAGGAGTTTCTTAGCTAACGTAGGAAAGCTAGAATGTGCCCCACATATACCTTGATGCACCTATCATAACATAGTATTGACCTAGCCATGCTCAAGACATCTAAGTAGAGTACCATCAAAACCTTTTTGATATTTTGTATTCATAATGGTGATATAACTAGATGTTAGGAATAGTCCCAAGAGATAACTGAGAGGGGGGGTGAATCAGTTATCTACAAGATTCAATTCTTTATCCAATTAAGAATATAAGAACATTAAGCATAAACACAATGAAAGAACACTTAACACAACACCACAATTTTGGTTACGGGGAAACCCAAATAGGTAAAAACCCCGGTGGGAATTGACACCCACTAAGAATTGCATTAGTGTATTATGATCCCTGTTAGAAGATCTTACAACCATGTTAGGAGTTGATCTTTACAATGTAATAATTACAATGACCTAGTCAAGGGTTGGACCCTGTCAGGAGTCTTTTATAATTAACTCTGTTAGGGGTGAGGATGCACTGTCCAAGAGCACACTACTCAAAGGGGTGAAGGTTGCAACCTTCTTTTTAAAAAATACACACTATATATAGATCTTGGTAAACTACACATAGACCTTCTATTGATGGCTCAACACTTTGCACTCTCTGCTCAAGTCTACTCTTTCAACTCAAAGCCATACTTAGCAATCACAAATGACTGCCTATAAATATCTTTCTCTAAATGATGTAATCAAGTTAACCTAATAGAACCATCTTGAAATCATATTAGAGAAACAATACAACTCTCCAATAATATCTCAGTCGGCTCTACTAAGCACACAACATAAATTAAGACTACACCACTCCACACAGTCAGCTTTTCCAAATTAACTCCAACTTTCTTCTCATGTTGAATTACATCATGCGCTCTTAACCAAACATTTTTAACTCTCCTCTTAGCCTAAATCCAAGCGTGCATACCACGATGATAGGTGCAACTACCGCAATCATATAAACATTGTCAGCTCTTCCAAATAAACTCAAGAAACTATGACTGTCAACTGGAGACTTCATAACTCAACATGTACTGCATATCTGAATCTGCATTCATGAACATAACATCATACATATGTATAAAACATAAGTATAGAGGCGCAAGGCTCTACTACAACCGTACGACCAATCACATACAGAATTGTTCCTGGGACATGTCAAGAACACTCACTGATATACACAACTGTATTACTATCTTCACTCAGAATCAACCTTTCTGTATATGATATCTTGTTGATAACATATTCATGCAATGTATGTTGAAGGCTCTCTCCATCAGGCTTCCACACATGCTTCTTACCATATTTTGTCATCAATGACAAACATACAGTCAGCAATCTGGCTTGCTGGCAAATCTCCAACAATCTCCCCCTTTGGCATTGATGGCAACATATGGAATGAAAAACACCACCAATCCAAATGATCAATTATTTTATAACATTCTCCATTTCCTCAACAAAAACTCCCCCAAGGAAGCATCCTCCAACTGCTTCAATATTTTTCAATATTTTTGATTTCCTCAACTGTACTGCTTCCCATGATTATATTTTTACTCCCCCTTTCTGCTTGTTTTTTAATACTACATATTCCTTCTTTTTAAGTTTTTCATGACTATATATTACTCCCCCTTTGACATCAATGGAAAAGGGCACCAAAAATATTAAGCATCAGTACTACTCCTGAGGTAGAGTACTCAACCTTTCCTCAGTCACTGAGGACTGATGCACTCCTGCTATCTCTAATCAGATTCAGGGAAGGGAATTACTCCCAGCTTCTCCCTGAGATACTCAAAATTATTCTTAGGTAAAGGCTTTGTTAATATATCTTCTAGTTGATCTTTTGTACTCACATAGTCCACCATTACTTCTTTCTCTACTACTTTCTCTCTTAGAAAGTGATATTTTATCTCAATATTTTTTGTCTTTGCATGCATCACAGGGCTCTTTGACATATTGATAGTGCTAGTGTTATCACAATGAATAACAATAGGATAGTCAATTTGAATACCAAAATATTTTATCATCTGCTTGATCCACACAATTGTAGAACAATTTAATGTTGTTGCAACATACTCTGCTTCTGTTGTTGACTGGGAGATATAATTTTTCTTTTTACTTGTCCAAGTAACAAGTCTATCTCCAGGGAATACAACTCCTCCAAAGGTACTCTTTATATCATCCACGTATCCTACCCAATCTGTATTTGTATATACATGAAGCTTTACATTCTCTGAGTTAGGATACCATAAACCATAGTCTAAGGTTCCATTCAAGTATCTGAATATTCTTTTTACTACCATGAGATGACTTTGCTTAGGTTATGCTACAAATCTTCCAACAATACCAACCACATTGGAAATGTCTGGTCTAGTTTGAGTGAGATATATAAGTTTTCCAATCATGGACTTGTACAAGGTTATGTCTACTATTGGTGAATCATCTTCTTTTGAAATATTGCATCCTGTTATCATAGGGGTACTTACTAGCTTGCAATCATCCATCTTGAATTTCTTCAAGATCTATTTTACATAGTCTGATTTATGAATATACCTTTGTCTATCTTCTACACATTCAATCCCAAAAAGTACTTGATAGGACCAATCATGCTCATTTCAAATTCACTCTCCATCTCTTTAGAAAATTCTACACTAATCTTATCATTACCACCAAATATAATGCCATCAACAAATATAGCAACTAACAATAGTCCATCAGATGTCTCTCTTATGAATAAGGTACAATCTATTGCTCCTTTCTTGAATCCAATCTTAGTCAAGTAACCATCAAGTCTTTCATACCATGCTCTAGGGGCTTGCTTAAGTCTATAGAGGGCTTTCTTCAATCTACATACCATATCAAGTCTATCTGATAAGGTGAATCCTTCAAGCCGCTCTATGTAAAATTCTTGCTTCAACTCTCCATTCAGGAATACTGACTTAACATCCATTTGATATACCTTAAAGTTTTTGTATGTAGCATAAGCTAGAAATAACTTTATGGCTTCTAATCTTCTTACAAGTGCAAATGTATCTGAATAATCAATTCCTTCTCTTTGTGCATACCCTTTACATACTAATCTAGCTTTTTTTTTTACTACTGTTCCATCTTCATTCATCTTATTTCTGAATATCCACTTGGTTGCAATCACATTCTTATCACTAGGCCTAGGGACCAATTCCCATGTATCATTCTTAATTATCTGATCTAGCTCTTCTTTCATTGCTTCATGCTAATCTGAATCATTGCATGCATCTTCAACACTTAAGGGCTTAATCTATGATAGTAAACATACATCTTCATTTGTTGTGGAACTCTTTGCTTTTGATCTTGTCATGACTTTACTGCTCTGATCTCCAATGATGTCTTCATTTGAATGATATCTAGATGTGAATTTAGGAACATTAGGTGTGACCTTTTCATCTTCCTTGTGTGTTTCTTCTTCACTTGTTTCAGGGTCATTGAATAGAACATCTATGTTGTCAAACATTTCTTCAAAAACTGCTTCACTACTGGTAGGTCTAGGTTATTCTTCAATTATAGGTGCATAATCATGGTATCTCTCTTGAATCATAAACTTCTCGTCAATCTTAACATGAGCACTTTCAATGATATTCTTCAATCTTAGATTAAAACATCTATAAGCTTTGCTTTGAGTAGAGTAACCAAGAAAAATACCTTCATCACTTCTTGCATCAAACTTGCCAATTGCTTCATCTCTCTTGATGTAGCACTTTCTTCCAAAGATTCTAAAGTATTTCACTATAGGTACATTCCCAAACCATAGCTCATAAGGTGTCTTGTATGTGTCTGGCCTCAATTAAATTCTATTGATAGTGTAGATTATTGTATTGACTGCATCTCTCCAATAGGTGTGTACGACCTTTCCTTCAATCATGATGGTGTGCGTTGTGTCAAGAATGATCCTATTCCTTCTCTCTGCAATTTCATTCTATTGAGGGGTTCTAGGGGCACTTAGCTTTCTCTTTATCCCATGTTCTTCATAGTACTCATAAAATCTGTTAGAGGTGAATTCTCCTCCTCTATCTGATCTCAGACATTTAATCTTCAATCCAGACTCATTTTCAACCTTAGCTTTGAATATTTTGAACTTGCCAAATGCATATGATTTGTCCTTTAAGAACCCAACCTACATCATTCTAGAATAGTCATCAACAAACAAAATGAAATACATTTCACCATAGTAGGATCTTGTTTGATTTGGTCCACATAGGTCTATATGTATCAGATCCAACTTGTTCTCTGTCAAATTATGCTTGCTTTTGAATGAGTTCCTTACATGATTTCCCATCACACATTCCCTACATATTGCATCAATTGGTTTTGCAATGCTAGGAAGATCTCTTAATGTCTTTACATCGCTTATCTTTACTATGTTATCAAAATTTATATGACATAGTCTTTTGTGCCATAACCAACTATCATCTACTTTAGCAACAAAACAACTTGCTTCAGGATTAAGCTAAAAAATGTTACCTTTGGCCTTTGAACCTGATGCAATCATTTCTCCTTTTTTATTAATGATGCATTTGTTATCTTTGAACTCCAGTCGATAACCTTTGTCAAGTAACTGTCCAACACTTAGTAGGTTATGTTGCAAACCATCAACATATAGAACATCATCAATGTTTTTCTTTCCATCCAGGGTGATGGTTCATCTACCAATGATAGGTTTAGGAGTGTTGTCTCCAAATCTAACCATGACTCCTTTGTATCTATCTAGATGTACAAATCTATCTTTGTCTCCTATCATGTGGTGTGATCAACACTGTCAATGATCCAATATGTCCTGATGTCAGCTTGTGAAATCAGAGCTAACTCTTGTGCATTCTTTTCATCTTCAAGAGCAATGAATCCAATTTCATCCTCTGTTGATTCTTCATCTGATACTCCATCTCCAGGATAGTAACATTCATTTGTATACTTAGGCTTGTAGTTATTTTTGAACTTCTTAACTCTTGTAGGACACTTGGATGCAAAGTGACCAATCTTATTACATGAAAAGCATTTGAATGGTAATTGACCTTCATATTTTCCTTTTCCTTACTTTTCTCTTTTAGCAATCATAGCAATGAAATCATCTAGTGGTTTCTCTTCATTATCATCATCAAAATTACCAAAGGTTTTCAAGGATTTCTTACCATGTATAGAAGCTTTGAATGTTGTTTCACTTTTAGGCTGTCTTCAATCTTGATATCTCAAAGGTTGAAAGCTTGTTGATTAAAGTATCTCTTTTAAAGTCTTGTGTGGACTGCATAGTTTCATCTAGGATGCATATCTTGTTGTCATATTCTGGTGTCAAGGTAGTCATCAATTTATCCATTATATCTTCTTCCGAGATTTCTCCACCATTGTTTCTAATTCCTGCAACTACTTCATTAATCTTTTGATTGTAGGCTCTGACATTCTCATCAGGTAGTATCTCTAATGTATTGTATATTTTCTTCCATGTCTTTCTTCGCGCATTTTAGCTTGAATATCTCCTTCAAACATGTCTTCTAGGTATTTCCATATCTTATAGGCTTTGTCCATTTTCTTGATTTCTAAAAACTCACTATTAGATAGGGCGATGATAAGGGCTTCTTTGGCAATAGAATTTGAAGTGAACATATCCTTATGCTTCAAGGTTGCATCTTCTTTTGCAAGATCATCTAGTGAAGGAATATCAACTTCTTTGGTAGCTACTTCAAAAATATCAAAGGTAATGCACTGCAAATGAGTCATCATTTTGTTCTTCCAATATAGATAGTTCTCTCCATCAAACTTAGGACTTTCTTTTCTAAATAATGCCATATGATCAACCTCAAGCTGTTAAACTTTCTCTCTGAGGCATTTGGCTCTAATACCAATTGTTAGGAATAGTCCCAAGAGATAACTGAGAGGGGGGGTGAATCGGTTATCTACAAGATTCATTTCTTTATCTAATTAAGTATATAAGAACATTAAGCATAAACACAATGAAAGAACACTTAACAAAACACCACAATTTTGGTTACAGGGAAACCCAAATAGGTAAAAACCCCGGTCGGAATTTACACCCACCAAGAACTGCACTAGTGTATTATGATCCATGTTAGAAGATCTTAAAACCCTACTAGGAGTTGATCTTTAAAATGCAATAAGTATAGTGACTTAGTCAAGGGTCAGACCCTGTTAGGATTCTTTTACAATTAACCCTGTTAGGGGTGAGGACGCACTATCCGAGAGCACATTTCTCAAAGGGGTGAAGGCTGCAACCTTCTGGTTAACAGATACACACTATATCTGGATCATGGTGAGCTACGCATAGACCTATTGTCTTGATCAGTTCCAATGAATAGCATATACTCTCTAATATGTCACATAGACCTTCTATTTATGGCTCAACACTTTGCACTCTCTACTCTGCTCTACTCTTTCAACTCAAAGCCATACTTAGCAATCACAAATGACTGCCTATAAATATCTTTCTCTAAATGATGTAATTAAGTCAGCCTATCAGAACCATCTTGAAATCATATTAGAGAAACAATACAACTCTCCAATAATATCTCAGTCAGCTCTACTAAGCACGCAACATAAATTAAGACTACACAACTCCACACAGTCGGCTTCTCCAAATTAACTCCAACTTTCTTCTCATGCTGAATTATGTCATGCACTCTTAACCAAACATTTTTAACTCTCCTCTTAGCCTAAATCCAAGTGCACATACCACGATGATAGGTTCAACTACCGCAATCATATAAACACTTTTGGCTCTTCCAAATAAAATCAGGAAACTATGACTATCAACTGAAGACTTCATAACTCAACATGTACTACATATCTGACTCTGCGTTCATGAACATAACATCATACATATGTCTACAACATAAGTATAGAGGCACAAGGCTCTACTACAACCGTACGTCCAATCACATATAGAACTGTTCCTGGGACCTGTCAGAAACACTCACTGATATACACAATCGTATTACTATCTTCACTCAGAATCAACCTTTGTGTCTATGATATCATGCTGATAACATATTCATACAACATATGTTGAAGGCTCTCTCCATCAAGATTCCACGCATGCTACTTACCATATGTTGTCATCAATGACAAACATACAGTTAGCAATCTGGCTTGCTGGCAAATCTCCAACACTAAAGGCTCGACGTATGTATATTTTACATAATTTATTGCATAGATTAGGTGGCAAGGTATCATTTTGAAGATAGGATAGATAATGTCATACCATAAGGAGTCAGGACCAGTAATATGACATATGAACTCAGATTGGGGTACCTCATAAGAGAGTACCAAGAGGGGTTCTACAAATTAAGAACTCATAGTATGCAATGTTCTATGTAATATCTATGAGAGAGGCTATGGTAGCCATGGAATCTATGGATTTGTTGTTATCTCAAGAAATCTACTCAAAAGTTGTTATTGTGAAATAATATTTAAAGTTGTCAACCATTATTTTATAAAGTGGCATATTTTTATCTTTTATCTTGTACTCGTCATTAACTTTCCTGATTACCAACTGATAGTCATCAAAGACTCAAAGCTCTAATAACTTCCATTTCACAAGCATGTAAAGTCCAGTGATAAGAACTTCATACCCTCCTATATTATTGATACACTAGAAACATAACTTGTATACATTAGGAATGAAATCCCCTCCAGGTGTGATGAAGAATATATCGACACCAAAAGCATTGTGTATGAGAACCATCAAAGTACAAGGTCTAGGGTCTTGTAGGTTCCATAGTGAAATTTGATTCATTAGGAATCTCTATTTTAAGGGATTGATCATCAACTATAGGTGCATCTAGAATTTGATATATTATTTATTTTCCTTTTAGTGTTTTCATTCTACATAATCAATATCAAATTCCCTAAGTATCATGACCCACTTAGCTAGTCATCTTGTAAGAATTTATTTGTTCAAAAGGTACTCAAGGGGATCAACCTATGTAATGAGATTTATTTGATGACAAAGTATGTAGCGACATAATTTCTAGAAAGGAAGGGCCAAAATCATACACTAATTCAATAGGTGTGTAACTAAGCTCATATCCCACTAGGGTATGACTGATATACTAGACAGCTCTTTCATTTACTTCCAAGTCATGTTGTGCTAGAAGTGTTCCAATACTGAAATAGTTACAAATATATAAAGAAGAAAAGGTTTTTCATCTTTAGGAAGTGTCAACATTGGTAGTGACATTAGATTTTTTTTTAAATATTACTCACATTTATCATCCAATCTGAAAGCAATATTCTTGTGTGATAGATGGTAAAAAGTTTGGCATTTGTTCACTAGTTATTTTATGAATCGATAGATAGATTATAGTTTTCCTTGTAGAGATCTCAACTGACTGATGTTCTTGGAAGGTTTCATATTGAGTATGTTAGCTAAATATTTTGTAAGTATTCATAGATATACCACTTAAAAAATTGTGAATTTAGACATAGTAAGTGAGATAAAATCTCTCCTCTCAACTAAGAGGAGTTTTCCTTCTTATTGTTGTTGAAATAAACTAGAATTTATATAAATATATGCTAAATTAAGGTTGGGATGGTACACATATCTCTTCCTCTCTTTTTAGGGAGGACTTCCACTTTCATATGATTGTCCTTGATACAAAATTTAAAACTTCACTTTAAAAGCTTTAGTTTCAGAAATAATATCGATAGACTTGAGATCAACCAAAAGAGAATCCCCAAGGATACCAGTGAAGTATCTAATTAGGAATGTACACAAGCTAACTGACTCATACAATATCTCACAGTGATTAAAATATGAAGCAGTAATATATTGTAGCACAAAGAATTTGTAACATAAAGCAACTTCAAATATCTAACAACAAATAGAACCTTAATACAAAGACTTTGAATTCATGGTCACGTAACACCATCTTCTATCTTTCATCTTGAAGAATACAATTCAAATTTTGTACTAAATTAGATTAAAAGTTTTTTCTTATAGTAGAACAAAACTCATACATGTATTTCTAAAAAACTCAAGATAACATTATTAGAGTGACATAAGAACACAATAATAACATAACAAGATATGTCAACTCAAACTCTGAAATCACTTACTATTTTATCCACTTGGAAATGAGTTTGCATAATAAAAAGAGTAGTTTATATTGAATGGATGAGCGCATATGAAACTAAGTTACAATATGAATACCTCTTTGGCAGAGGATGATGTAATTGTAGTCATATCTTTAGACGCTTAGTTTTCCTTTTCATGCATTATGTAATTTATTATTGACATGTTACATGCAAAATGGTAAAATGTAATCCCATGTGATTACATTAAAATTTAAATTATAATAGGATTTTTATGCCAAATAAGTCAAAATTTAGTTAGGATTCTCCCACCTTTTTCTCGTGCCCTATATTCTATAAATAATAGAGGGCTCATTGTAAATATATCACATGTAATTACATTTTATCATTTTGCATGTAATATGTCAAGACTAAATTACATAATGCAAGATAGAATAAAAATGAGTCTCTAAACACACGACTTCAGTTACATCATCCTCTGTCAAATAGGTCTTCATCTTGCTACAAGATGTCATGTGCTTAGATTCTTTAGGTTCTTGGTACATGGATAAACGCATCCAAAATGGTGTTGTAATGTTGAATTGTAAGGGTTTCCAAGGTTGGATGACAACTTGACAAAATCTAGGAGATGACAAAGGAAATCTTGGAATGATATAGCAAGGGCGAAAAAGAGTAAAAATCCAACTAAGTCACAATTGGGGCCTGTAAAACTACATTACAAGTGAAGGAAAGATATGTCAGTTCACAATTGTAATCAGGCCTAAAAGTATCAATTACAAGGGTACATAGTCTCTGGAAATGTATTATGTAGTCATAACTAAAAGTTCCCACTACACAAAGTAGTAAAACCCTTCTAATGCAATCAAAACTAAAAGTTATGATTGCACAAAGAAAAGGGTAATACCAGTGCAGTCAGGACTAAAAGTCTTAATTGCACATGTTCATGAGATAGAGAGTACAATCAGAACCTAAAGTTTTTATTGTAGCTAAAAGCTTGCAATGGTGTTTATGTGTAGGCATTACTTAAAGTGTTGACTACATATAATGGTAATAATTAATAT
Source organism: Chamaecyparis obtusa (assembly GCA_027943335.1). Lineage (NCBI taxonomy): Eukaryota > Viridiplantae > Streptophyta > Pinopsida > Cupressales > Cupressaceae > Chamaecyparis > Chamaecyparis obtusa. The sequence continues at coordinate 126,149 of BSBK01002666.1, forward strand.
CCATATACAATAAGTTTTAATTGCATAGGCACTAAAATATAATAGTGCAATCAGGACTAAAAATCTTGATTGTAACAAGTTGCAATAGAAAAATAAAATTGGAACAAAAAGTCTTGATTACATATAAATAAAGCTCTAATTACATATAATGATGCAAAGACATTTGAGGAAAATATCTTATAATTAGGACTAAAATTCATGATTACAATGGATAACTACAATTACAAATGTAACAGTCAAGGTTAATAATCCCACCGGTCAATCAAAAAAATTTACAAATAATTCTTTGTTATCGGGGTTTTAAGTCCTAACTAAATGGGGAAAATCTTTGTGAATGATCTTTGTTAAACATCTATGCATAAAAATTTGAAAATACAATATGAGAAAGTAACCATGCACTTATCATATACATTTCCCAAGAGAAACTAGGGCATGATGAGAAAAGAAAAAAATAGAGGAAAAATACCAATTGATAACACAAGAAAGATCCACTCAAAAAGAAACATAGATTGCTAAATGAAAATCCAAAAGCTCTAATAGTAATCTTAGACAAGTGACCATGGACATTTGCAAAGGATATACAAGTTTGACAAAATCAAAACGGGTTTATAAAATGGAATGAAAGAATTACAATTTGATTTCAAATCAACTTCTAAAGGGTAATAAATAAACTATTTTTGTAATCAAGACTTTAATTTCTATGTCAACTCATTTTGCTTTAGTTAAACGCACATGCATTAGTTGTTTTAAATATAAACTTGCATGCATTAGTCATGTAATAGTTAAACTAATTATTGCATGCACTAGGGTTTGCCTTTTCAAGGCTTTCGATCTCCTTTATAAGGATGATCCATTGTACATTTAATTCATTCATTATTTGAGGATATTTTATTCTTCATATTTTTGAGTCAAACGCTTGCCCTCTTCTTGTCTCTACTTCCTTGTAACAGGTTTTTGTATACAGGTGATCTTCAGGTTTTGTGGATTTGTATTGCTCAAATCCTACATGGTATCAAGTTTTTGTTGCACCATGATTAGTGCAAATCAAAACTTTTAGGCCTAAACTACATGTGTAGTTTGTGAGTAGAAGTCTGATTTGCAAGTATACAAGAAAATCACTTACAATCCTAGATAAAAGCTCTGACTTTGTAAAGAACTAATAAAAACTAGCTTCTAACAAGTAAAACTTAACAAAATGAAAAATAAATATTATAACCCTTCAATGACACATGACTCGATGACAAAACATCTTGAGGATATGTGACTTGTATCTCAAAAATATGTCTAAAAAATAAATGGATTACGAATTGGATAAAATTTGTCAGGTTGTCCCCTTATTTTAACCTTGTGAAAATTGGGGATAACAATTGGCTCTAACTAGGGAACTACCTTCAATCGTGGAAATGATCAAAGGTAGTAGAATCCATAGCTCTAAGTGCCTTACCATCCATTCGGCTACAGAATCCAACAACAAAAGACACAGACAAAAAAAAAATATGTTGTGAATGATTGGAACAACCTACAAAAAATAAGACTCAACTTTGGGCAACTGCACTTATTGGAAAGGGAAAACTAACATATCCTAGACTATCCAAGAATGAAGACATCCTCAAATGAATCCACTCACTAGCTCACAAAAGTGGTTGCCTTTCTTCAACTTCTTGTAAAATTTTACATGATCTCAGACAACCAGGTGCTAATGAAACACGAATTGATGCACCATAACTGTATGCAAAACTCCTTGGAACAACTAAATAAATTTACTTGCTTACTCAAATGAATTATGTGCACTACTGATCCAAAGTGGATTTGTGAATCTAGACTTATCTTATTCAACTACAAATGCCTCTTTGGATCCATCCTTGATTGTATCCTCATGCATAGGTACAAGTGTGGCCTTTGATAACTTGATAGCTTCCGACCAAGCTAAATGTCTTATTGGACATCCTATTGATAGAATGAATTTGGAACTCTTATTGTTGACTGGAACTTCAATCACGAGATCATGTTGATTGGATTGAGTTACCTCATGTGTTTCACGTAAAAAGATGACTGCATTATATACGTCATCATGTTGTTCACAAACTTCATATTTTAGATATTTGTCATCAATATTTGAACAAAAAATTTCTATTATTCTTGTGAAAAGGTCCTCATCAATTTCTTGGGAAATTCTCTCATATACAATATGTTCGTGTTCATGACCTTGTTATATAGATGCATTATTTTCCACTTGACAGAAATACCTTCTTGCACATTCATCTTTTCACATCTTAAGACATGATTGTCCTCATTTACAAGAACCTGTGAAAGTAATATTCATCTCCCAAAGAATTGTTCCTCATGGTATCTTTCACACCCCTTTTTCTTTGTTCAACTACTTCTTGATAATGCACTGACCATGTATGAGAGTCATCAACTATGCCTTCTTCCTTCTCTTTGAAAATATTAGTAAGATCACTTTGCTCAAATTCATAATCTTTCACAATTGCATTTGTTGATGGTGCCTCAAGAGTAAGCTTCTTTGGTCATTAGAGAAGCTTGTTTTGATTTCCTATAGCATAATTATGAGCAACATTTGGATGCACCCTTCTCATAATATCCTTATAAGGAGAAGAGAATACCCCTTGAGCTGCAAGAAACTCATTAGCTCTATTCTGTTGGACAAGGAAGATGGCTCCAAAGAAGAGTTTTATTTGGATGCTTTTGGTTCTATCCTTATCTACCCAACAAGGATTAGATAATCTTCAATCGTACTTGCCAAGGTCTGCATAGCTACAAGAGTAGTTGGGTTCACTCTTCTTGATGGAAAATTTACATTAGACATTTGAGCATTAATGAATAAATATTTGAGGTTCTCTAATCTAGGCTTCGCAATAGTAGGAATCATGTTTACCAATTTTTTGAACTTAACAACAAATTCACACATTCCTTCATGCACGTATTTCTTTTCATGAACTATACCAACAAGGCATGTACATCTTTAGTTGGCTTGAATCTCTTTTCAAACTTGGTTTTGAGCTAATCCCAAATTGTTACAAATTGCAAGGCAAGGTTATAAAAGGAATCAGCATCAGCGCCTTGCAGTGTCTCAATAGATAATCTTACATAAACATCTTCAAACTCAACTTCAATAACTTTGCATGCTATATAGAAGGCTTTGATGTGTTTGTCAGGATGGTGTTTCCTATCTCTATAAAACTTGGAAAGTTCTTACCCGAACCTTGAGAAGAGGATATATGGGTGATGTCAAATTCAATGGACCAAAGCATTCCCCCAAGGACCTTGAGAATCCATTTTAGATGTCCTTGGTGAAAGCTTGACAAACTACAAGAAAATAAAATACAATAAATAAGACACTAGTATACTTCAAATGAAAGTGTGAAGCCAACTAAAGATGTACATGCTGGTTGAATATTTTGCAACCAATAATTTTAGGATCAATTGTAAAATAGTAGTTTCAACCAAAACACGTGTTATACATTCTCTCCTATTTATAATAGAACACTCCCCTTGTCTATTGCTACTAAAAATAGAAAACGCTTAACTAGGATCAAAGATTATCAGCACTAAGCTAATCAATAGGGTGTTACATTCACCATATTCTCTTTCTTGAGAATAGGTGTTCTTCCTTCATCATATCCTCTTCTTTCAAGACAAATGATCCTCTCTTACAATAGACTTTAAAGTACAATCTAGCAGAGTTAGTAAATAAGAAGCTCACAAAAGCTCAAAAAAATTCCATGATTTCTTATGTGAATTCTAAAACAAAGATGAAATATATGTACATCTCAAAGACTACACCATCTATTACCCCTTCAACACATAAACGTAAAATGTAAAGTATCACAAAGACTACAAATTGTTTCTTAGTTTTAGCACAAAGTATTAGCTTTAAACACAATACACAGCTCAAAGTCTACAAGATTGGGTTTGAATCCCTTTTAGATAATACCACTAAATTTACAATTAACTCTTTCTAATGTCATCACATAACAACTTGTTACAACATAAATACTGAAATCAATTTGCCTCTTTATTGATTGCAATTTGTTTTACATCTAAAATTAAAGTTTTGGAGTGCACACACACAAACTGGGAGAGTTTTGTTGCATTGCCAAAAGTTAAGATATTTACAATGAGCCCTCTCTTATTTACGTGGGAGAATTCTAACTAATTGTCGACTTATTCAAAATTACAGCCCTATTCTAATTCTACTTGTAATGGGATCACTTGTGATTACATTTTAGCATTTTTCATGTAATATGTCAAGACTGAATTACATAATGCATGACAAAAGAAAAATAAGTGTCTAAAGGCATGACTTCAATTACATCATCCTTTGTCAAAGAGGTCTTCATGCTGCTAAAAGTTGTTATGTGATGACATTATCAGAAGTTGATTGTTAGTTTTGTGGTATAATCTAAAAGGGATTTAAACTCGATCTTGTAGACTTTGTGCTACTTATTGTGTTTAAAGCTATTTTTTTATGCTCAAGCTCAGAAATAATTTTTAGTCTTTGTGTTTCTTTACCTTTTACATTTTTGCATTTAAAGTGTAAAAGATTTTGTAGTCTTTGAGTTGTGTGTATATTCCATCTTTGGTTTTAAATTCACATAAGGAGTCGTGGAAAGCCTTTGAGCTTTTGTGAGCTTCTTGTGTACTAACTCTACTAGATTGTACTTGAAAGTCTATTGTAAGAGAGGATCATTTGTCCTGAAAGAAGAGGATACGATGAAGGAATAACACCTATTTTGAAGAAAGAGAATATGGTGAATGTAATGCCATATTGATTAGCTTAGTGTACATAATCTTAGATCCTAATTAGGTGTTAGTTGTTTTCATTAGCAATAGATAGGGGGAGCCTTCCCTTATAAATAGGAGAGATTGTGTCTCACGTGTTGTGGTTAAAACTACTATTTTGGAATTGATCCTAAAACTATTGGTTGCAAAATATTCAGAGAACATAGTATACCTTTGATCTTTGCAAGGTTAGTTTTAATCCCTTGATGGGATATAATTGCATTATTCCAAAAAATAATCCATTAAATTTTTACACAATATCCACTTTTAAAATATTTTTTGAAAATTCCTAAAAACTAGTGAATAGTAAAATCTTCAATTAGCTTCAACAACACAAAAAAATTGACATTGAAAAATAAAAAATTTAAAAATACCCTTTTGGAATTTATCTTAGGCCAACTTCAAACCAATTGGGATTGGAATGTGTAGGACATAATGAGGATGTGTGTATTGAATTAGTGTTTGTTGTTGCTTGTTGATGTGATTGGATAAGATAGAGCAAGAACTATGTCTAAATATTTAAACTTAACAATAATAAGCATAAATAGTAGGCTACAAATGCAAATTCTGAGTATAGATCTTGGAAAGGGAATTAGAAAAGAACATGTTACTAGAATTTGAACCTAAAATATTTGAATATGAGGCTAGGCGACCTAGTCCTAGTGATGTCTAATGCAAATATTGAAAACTAGTTCTGACTCAAGATGTCACTTTGATCGTAGCCTTGAAGTTTTGTGGAAAAAGTATCAGACTATGTAGCTAAGGCACGATGTCCATGATTTTTTCCTCCTTCAAAGTCTAAATCTTTGTGTCAGTATGCTCTTTCTACATCATCAATTCTTCTCTCTTAGATCTAAATACCTACACACAAGAAGAGAGAAAAATGATGTTGGGTTGTATACAGGCTTTCCTAGGTCAAGCCCCAAAAGGTTTAAACCTTCCCTATAGAAAATGGTGTATGGAAGAAAAATTGAATATAAAGCAACATACTAAATCAACAATGTTATAAGTATACTATGAAAATGACTAAAATGCTTGCTCAAATGTTTGATGGGAAGTGAATTCCTTGATGTATGATGATACAATGAGGGGGTGACGCTTTCTTTTATACTCAACCTCGTGAAATGTGTTAATAAATTTGGAGAAGGTGGACATTAGACCATTTTCCCACTCACCATTTCTCAAATTCTAGAGGGTTCAAATTTGGCCTCGCTTTGGGTGAAAAATGGCACCTAGCATCATAGTCTAAGGTGACTATGGCGCTAGGCACCCTAGTCCCAATGGGTTGGAGATAGGTCAAGGAAAAGATGTTCAACTTCCAAAATCAAATATTTGGTTGAGCAAGATCAGTCAAATTTGGGGACATAGAAAGAGGAGCGCCTAAGTAAGACCCAAATGAGAATGAAATTATACAAGGATACTATTTATGCCTCTACAAAATCTCAATACAACAACAACAATCAACATGTTGATGGTCTGCATCTCGAATATGAGACAGTTCATACACATCATGAGTCATAAAAGTGTCATACACTCACCAGAATAGCACTCAAGAGCAACACACTTGACACACTTGCATCTATAGGTACGAAGACAAAACATCATTTAAATGTACACATCTAAAAATTGCAAATGAGAGAGGCATTACACATAGCTTGTATACTTTGTGTATCCCAAATACTACATCTCAATTAATCATCTAGATATCTAGTATCTTTAGAGTCTCTTCACATCCAACCTATTAGCAATAGGGCTTACATGCCTTCCCTTTTTCTAGCAAGTTCCTATAGATGTTGCTCATTACCACCTAATCAAACATAATATTTGTGTGCACACACAGGTCAAAATATTTGGTACTAGTATAAGATTGGCGCATATGTGAGCACTTCTAGGAGCAAAGTAGATAGTGTAACCAAATGTATAACAATGTAAGCATTAGCAATTCAATTTAAGAAATCAAATATTAATCATTAATTGCATATTATATTCGGCAAAAGATAAACTTGATTACGATCACCATCTCATTTCTAATTTTAATTACTATTTATATATTTATTTTAAATTCAAATAATATTTTATCATATGCCAATTCATAACAACAAAACTATAGAGAAATAATGTATTATCTTATATAATCATAATACCATACAGTCACTTACAAACATCCTATCAAAACAATCTTTTCAAATAAGATAAAACCTCACAATCCAAAAGCCACCCATAATTTTAACAAAATCAAAATACCATATCTTATTCTTTTTTTTTCTTTTTTCTTTCTGACAATGACTTTGGCAACTAATCAAATTTACTCATCATTCCCTTGATGATAATTCAAAGGCATGTCATTTTTAATTATGCTTTTGATATTCTTTTCTCATGCTATTAAAGATTAATATTATTTTAAATATTTGTGAAAAGATACAGAGGAATTCTTGCTACGAAAGATAATATTATTTTAAATATTTATGAAAAGGTGCAAAGGACTTCTTGCTTGAGTGAAATGTTGTTCACAATGCAAAGAAAAAGACTAAACTCTTTTCACAATGGAATGAAAAGACATTTCAAGATTTTTGAAATTGGTACTCTTCGTACACATCTAACTCTAGGTTTTTAATATGATGTTTTTAAAGTCGGTGTGAAATTGGTTTGTTTATTTTGAATGTATTGTTTGTATATATTTAATTTTTTATTCAAGAGTAAAGATATTTTAATTTTTAAATTTTTTTAATTAAACATTATTTATATTTATATTTCAAGGTTATATTATATCTTAATTTAGTTTGAATTTTAAACTTTTTATTCACCAAAGCAACATTCTCAAAATTTGCTAATTTAATTTTAAATGTTCAATTTCATACACCAACTTTTTCAAAGTTCACCTAATTTAAATTTTGAATCTCTTTTCTACACCAACTTTCTCAATATATGATTATTGTACATTGATTTACACACCAAGCCCCTCAAACTATGTGCACATGACTTGTATTTAAATATACTGCCATGTATGATTTTAATCATTAAATACTAACAATCATATCAACTTAAACCACTATCATATTCTTAATTTTCTTAGTTCCAATCTTATTTACAGAAGAGCATCAAATAGTAATGCAAAATATTTGCAATAATATAGCACCAACGATCGTGATTTCAAAGTTGTTAGTGTTGATTATTACTATCTATAATTGAATGAAATGTATTCCTTAAATCTAAAAAGCAACAAATCATGTAGTGACATGCACAAATATCACTCTCTTTTTGGGGGGCCTTTATAGACACCTTGGTAAAAAGCATGCAAATACATCATATTTGATTATGTAGCCTTGAAACCTTAATTAAAGGGACTCGCCAAGTAAGCACTATGAAAATATGGAGTTATTTGAAATCTCAACATGAAATCTTGAGAAACACTAAGTTAGGATGCTCAGCCACTGGGCCCTCCCCCATATACAGACACAATTGTTATAGGCTATAAAGAAGATGGTAGTTATACCATTTTATCCCCTGTCAAATCATGAGGTGCTACATGTTTACTTCACAAGAAACCCAAACATTGCACATATGTAAAATTATGAAGAAAACACAAAAAAAATATGAAGTTTATATGATTCAGCATATGATTATAGTAGGCAAATAAACAGCTATTATAAGGTTGCATTAATCAAATATTTGAATATTTGAACTTCATGTATTTTAAAATTAACAATTGTAAAAATAAAAGTATATACCTTACACTTTTATCATTCACTTCACACCACTTACAATTGTAAAAATAAATGTATATAACTTGCACTTTTATCATTCACTTCACACAGCTTTGTGTAGACATATTAAGTATATTGTCCCAGCATATTATCTTCGTTGGTTCTGCACTCCTTTTAACCCTAGACACATATCTTTAGCATATTCTCCTGACATTATATTCGTTGGTTCTGCACTCTTGTTAAACCCTAAACAAATTGACCTTCATAAACATCTTGACATGGCATAGGGCATCCATAGGCTTTGAATCACAGTTCCTTTACTATGTTAGTGTTTAAAGTGCCTAACATTGCAAAGTGCCAATGGTACTCCTCAACACCACACAATGCCTTACAAGCTGAAACGAAGCATGCTTTCTAGGTATAGAAGATCTGGACAACAAGATCAAATCCATAGAAAAATATCATAAACAAACCATTTGGGCTAAAGATATAAATATAAACATCAAATCTGCACACGTCTTAGTTTGTAATTTCAAATCCAATTTCAGAAACAGGGTGATTCATCCCTCGCAATCTATTCCACATCACACTACACAATACACATTTATCGTTTTATTCCTAATTTAAATTTGATCACTACACATTTAACTTACTAACTTAATGCTCATGTATTTAGTTGCGCTGGAGATTTATGATAGGATTGTTTCTTTGCTTCCAAGCATATATAATACTAATGAAACAGAATGTTTTTAAGAATTTAAAAAAAAAACCCTTAAATTTCTAGGCAAGAGAGTACAACGGAATCAAAACTGTGGTATTGTTTTGTCTAAGTCATCCCAAAAGTTGAGAATTGCACAAATCAACATTAACAAGGAAAAGTATTTTGCATTGTCAAGCGTGCTATCAACCATAAAGACCACCACAACCCAGGAAAAAATAACCTTATCAATAACAAGCATAGCAGCTACAAAACAAACCAATATTCATAAAGTTGGGCAATCACAAATGCCCAAACACCCAACATCCTGTCGGTACAAGTCAAGAGATAAAACAAGTTATCAAATGTGAACTTTTGAATATGCATATGACATAACTATATACATTATATAAAATATATTGCCAAAGTTTTGAAGTCGTAAACAGTCACTAGCAGCAAATAGAGCCACTCTGCATTAGTTTATTTTTGTTGTTGGATTGATCTTTGTGGAGAAATATAAGAATTGCCTTTAATTCCCTTTCTTATTACAGCACATAACAATTAAAGTTTTTATTACAAATATCTTCGGAAGATTTGAAAATGTGAGTCATGTTTACAATTTACATGCAAGCTTACAGTACCTATATCAAAACACTTCCAGACTCCCAAAAAATTGCCACTGAATTTGGCTTTTATCACTACATAGACAAATAGCAGAAATATTTTACCACTGTAATTATATTTGACTCTTGACCAAACCACTCAAAAAAGTCTTTTTGAGTATAAAAGATAATCTCAAACAAATAACTGCCCCTATAGAGCAAATAGATGACAGAAACCAGAAGATGCCATAGGCCACAAATAATGGCATGATATGGATGGTCTTGGTGTTCTTGATCATATCTATAAAAGATTTCTCTCTAAGCCCCATGGTGTCCCATATCTGATGCTTGCAACAATGATTAAAAATTAAAAATAAGCAAGCAATCGATTTGCAATTGAACCCGCAATATATTGGCCTTTAGCCTGAATATCATAGTGACTTGCAAATTAACTCAAGACATCTGTGCAGAGTGCCATCTAGGCAAATCCCTCATGCTGCATGATTCCTGAATGCACATATAAAATCACAGTACGAAATAATAAGAATGTTGCAAACTCAAAACGTAGACAAAACAAAAGAACATGTTAGATCCCAGATCAGATTACTGAGGGGAGGGGTGACCCAATTAAACCAATTTCATAAACTTAAACCAAACATTCTCAACAATAACTTAATAGCATCAAATAAAAGTCTTCATACACTTAAGCACATCCACAAAATTTGACACAGATTTTATCTCATGGAAACAAGTCGGAAAAAAAAACCACGGTGGGAATTAGTACCCAAATGATGTACTCTTTTGAAGTACGCCCTGTGAGGAGCTTAACCCTGTTAGGAGTTCACAACAGCACTGTTAGGTGCTACCTGGTTAAGGGATTTACCTCAGGCCTGTTAGGACCTCTACCCTATTAAGAGTAACCTTGCTAGAGGACTTCAAACACAAGCTAATGTGTCACCTTGTTAAAGGATTTACATTAGGGACCTGCTAGGATCCACCTTGTTAAGGGATTTTACTACTGTAACTATTAGGAAACAACAGAAAGAATGATCTGTAAAATAGCACAACCTTTGCTTGATTAGATCCACTGAGGCACACTATTCCTTCTTACCACACTTATCTCTGCTTCGGCTTGATCGCAACCTTCTTTTTTCCACCACACTTTACCAACACACGATCAACACATAGAACTTTCAACTTCATCCAATATGTAATGAACCAATAAGTACACCGCCTTAGTCAAGCCCTAAATCTGAAATACATTTAATTTCCAAACATCCCACTCAAACCAAACACACAAAATAAAATCCAATGTGCAAAATAAATTTACAAGATTGCGTCGGCCTATACAAAGATTTACATAGAATTTAGTGACATGGGATCAAACACGTTTTGACCAACAATAGCTTCTTCAAGAATCTTCTCCACATTCTAGCATCGAACAATGTGATGCCAAATCATCACCTCCAATCACAAAGACACGTCACCAAAATCGTGACTAACTCAACTGAATTCATCGAAACCACTGCACCAATCACCATCAAAGATTCATAAATTGTCACTCAAGAATACAAACACTTCTTCCAAATAATAACTCTGACTCTACTCACCGATCACCTATCATTTACTCTGGTCATCCAAATGAGTTGCGATTGCAACCATAGTAGTGCAATATTGTGATCATCCTTCACCTCCAATCGCATCACATAATGCATAAAGGATTTGACAAACAAATCAAACCACCTATCACATGTCACTAACTATTCTAGACATTGCACTGTTCAAACTTCATCTGATCATAACCACCTCACCGGTCAAGATCAACAGTAGTGGTCATGCATATGACATTCAGATGCACCCAAGTCTTCCAAAAGAATCGCTACAACTGAAACCTACTACAACACCTTGATCATCAAACTTATATTTGGCAATCACACTAAAAACATTAAGTCACTACTTGACATCAATGACAACTCAATAGCTAATCACCATGCAATCAAATTTGTATCATTACAGTACCTAACCTTACTTACCATCACTGCACCAATTATGCCAACAATCTCCCCCTTTGGCATTGATGGCAACACTCTTCTACAACACTAAAAACAGAAAAATGTTCCCACGTCTGTCTTTCACCAAATCTATGCATTGCTCCTCCTTTCACTGAAATTGTGAACTTTGTGCGTTACCTTACTTACTCTCCCCCTTTGACAACAATGCTAACAATGACAAACACACCTAATATCTTCTTTGTTGTTCTTCACAAACCATATCTTATTCCAGCATAGATTGCTCCCCCTAAGGAGTAGCCTTACAACATCAATCCAAACATAAAATATTCAATGAATACAATGGATTGATGCAACCAACATCTCTTTTAATTCAACTAAGGTAGGGAAATGACCCCTAACTTGCCTCTTAGGTACTCAAAAGCATCTATAGATAATGGCTTTGTAAAAATATCTACAATTTGCTCTTTAGTTGGTACATATTCCAACCTTCTTTTTCTTGTGCATGTTCTCTAAGAAAATGATACTTGATAGCTATATGCTTAGTCTTAGAAAGTATCATTGGGTTATTTGGTATATTGATAGCACTTGTATTGTCACAATAGATAACCATTGGTTCAGTTACCTTTTCTTGAATTCCTTCTAGAATATGCTTAATCCACACCACCTGTGTACAATTAATTGCAAGAGCAACATATTCAGCTTCAGCTGTAGATTGTGAAATATAGTTCTGCTTTTTGCTTGTCCAGGATACAAGCCTATCACCGTGAAAGAATGCACCTCCACTTGTGTTTTTCCTATCATCAACATTTCCTGCCCAATTTGCATCAGTAAACACACTTAAACTGAAATCACCTTTATGACCATACCAAAGACCATAGTTTTCAATTCCCTTAAGATATCTGAATATCCTCTTTACTGCATTCAAGTGTGATTCCTTAGGATTAGACGAAAATCTGGCTACTAATCCAACTGCTTGTGCTATATCCAATCTACCATGCACCACATACAGTAACTTACCGATCATAGATCTATAAAGAGTCTCATCCACCTCTTTAGAATCATCCTCTTTTGACAACTTGCAACCAGTTACCATAGGGGTACCAACCAGTTTTGAGTCTTCTAACCCAAATGTCTTCAATATTTCCCTCACATACTTGGACTGACTGTTGCAAATACCATTTTTCAGCTGTTGAACATGCAATCCAATAAAGAATTTGATCTCGCCAATCATAGACATCTCGAATTCTTTCCTCATCTCATCTGCAAACAATTTACTCATCTCTTCATTTCCACCAAAAATGATGTTATCTACGAATATCTCTACAATCAGCAATCTGTCTTCTTTCTCAATTTTCAAATATTAAGTGTTGTTGTCACTTGTTCTTATGAAACCAAGCTAGATCAGATATGAGTGCAATCTCTCATACCATGCTCTAGGTGTCTGCTTCAATCCATATAAAGCTTTTTGTAATTTGCACACCATGTTCTTACCTTTTGTATTTGCAAATCTTACAGGTTGTTCAATATATACCTCTTCTTCCAATACACCATTAAGAAAAGCTGACTTAACATCCATTTGATATACCTTGAAACCTTTGTAAGCAGCAAATGCAAGTAATATCCTTACACCTTCAAGTCTGGCCACAGGTGCAAATGTTTCACCATAGTCCTGGCCTTCCTCTCGTGCATATCCTTTGCACACTAATCTTGCTTTGTTTCTCACTACTTCTCTTTTCTCATTCAATTTATTCCTGAAAATCCACTTAGTACAGATTACATGCTTGTCCACCAATCTAGGTATTAATGTCCAGATTTTATTCTTCTCAATTTGCTCCAATTCTTCTTCCATAGCCTTCACCCGATGAACTTCTTTTAATGCCTCTTTCACTGTTTTGGGTTCCAATTCAAATAGCGAACATGTGCTTTCTCTTGCCTTTTTCCTTGTTAGCACACCAGCATTTCTGTCACCAATAATTTCATCGGGGGAATGGTTCAATCTTACATACCTTGGTAATATTGGTTTAGATCTAGGAGTACCTTCAACCACTTGAATCGGTTCATGTTCATTTGCATGTCTCTCCATCAGTTTTGTTGTTATGTCCTACTCTACCAGTTCTACATACACAAACCCATGATAGTCTTTGGGTTCTTTCTTGCTGGATTCATCATTCTATTTAGAGAATTCATCTATTCTTACACTAGCACTTTCCACTATCTTGTTTGTTCTCTTATTTAAGCACTTGTATGTTTTGCTCTTTGTGGAATATCCTAAAATATTCCCTCATCACTTCTAAGGTCAAACTTTCCTGAATTATCATCTCTTTTTATGTAGCATCTGCTTCCAAAGATTTTGAAATAACTCACACATAGAAATCGACCATGCCATAGCTCATAAGGAGTTTTATTTGTGCCCTTTTTTAACTGAAAAGGGTAAACAGCAGTACTTACCACTTCTCTCCAAAATGTTTGAGCAACACCTTTCTGAATCATTAATGTCCTAGCACAATCAATGATGGATTTGTTTCTTCTTTCAGCAATGTCATTCTGTTGACGTGTTCTAGGAGCTGACATCTAACTTTTTATTCCCTATTCTTCACAATATGAAATGAACTCATGTGAAGTGAGCTCACCTCCTCTGACAGATCTAATACAGTTCGCGGTCTTACCAGTTTCCTTTTCCACTTTAGCTTTGTAAATCTTAAACATGTGAAAAGCTTTTGATTTATCTTTTAGAAACACAACCCACATCATCCTAGAATAGTCATCAACAAGCAGCATAAAGTATCTATCACGATAATAACTCTGAGTTCTCATAGCACCACAAATCGGTATGAGCCAGATCTAAGATACTTTCAATAGAGTATGACTTACTAGTAAAACTAGACCTAGTTAACTTCCCAAGCTGACATTCTTTACACATCACATTATCTGGCTTTACTAGGCTAGGCAAACCTCTCACTATCTTCATCTTGCTTACTTTGACCAGGCTATCAAAATTTACATGACAAAATTTCTTATGCCATAACCAACAATCTTCTATTTTAGCAAATAGACAACTCTTAGCAATAGAATTCAAATGGAACAAGTTACCTTTAGTTTGTTCACCGGTCATAACCAACAATCTTCTATTTTAGCAAACAGACAACTCTTAGCAATAGAATTCAAATGGAACAAGTTACCTTTAGTTTGTTCAAATGGAGCAAGTTACCTTTAGTTTGATTTCCCAATGATCTTGCATGTACCTCCATTGAACTCCAATCTATATCTTTTGTTGTTTAACTGAGCAACACTTAGCAAATTATATCTCAAACCATCAACCCAATAAGCAGCATCATAGTTTGTCTTGTCATTCACAACAATAGTTCCATTACCTTTAATGAAACAAAGAGCATCATTACCAAATCTTATTGATCCTCCATCACATTCCTCCATTTGAATAAAGTTGCTTCGATCACCAGTCATATGATGAGTGCAACCGCTGTCAACAATCCAGTCACCGTTGTGATTCATGCTTGAGACTAGTGCTTTCTCACCTTCTCCAAAGGGTGTTTCCTTAACAACAACAAACACAATCTCTTCTTCGTCTATGCCATCAGATTCATCATCTGTAACACCTTCTTCAACTAGATAACAAGCCTTCTTGTTCTTATCCTTGAATCTCCTTGACCTTTATTTCTTGTCATTGTCAAGGCATCTAGAGGCAATATGTCCAATCTTGTTGCATGCAAAGCATTTCAAAGGCAACTTACCTTTATATTTACCTTTTCCTCTAGGCATCCTTTTAGCAAATAAGGCTTCTAATTCCTCGCACTCTCTTTCTTCAAACAAAACAAATTCATAATCTTTAGAGTAATATGTTGAAGAACTATTAGATATTTCCTTTCCTTTTCTAGATGAATCAAGAGTCAAAGATGATTGAAAGCAGCATCAACTTTAGCCAGACTATTGTCATAATTGCTCAACTCAAATGCAGTTAACTTTCCTATAAGTGCATCAAGAGTAACAATAACAGATACTACAGAGCTAAGCTCATGAATAGTTGAAACTCTAAATGCATATTGAGGCAATAAAGTTTTTAACACTTTGTTTACCACATCTTCCTCAGGAAGATTACCTCCAGCACCTTGAATAGCAGCAACAATCTCTTTGACTCTCGGACTATATTGTTCAATGTTCTCATTGTCTTCCATTCTCATTTCATCATACTTTCCTTTCAGGCTATCAACCTTTGCCTTTTGTACATGGGGATCTCCACCATAGACAATTTTCAATTTCTCCCACATCTAATGGGCACTATCCAAATCCTTTACATCAATGAATTTTGAATCTGAAAGGGTACTTGCAATAGTTTCCATAGTTGCAATGTGTTCTTGTTTGATCCTTAACTGATCTGCATTTAAGACTCCTTAAGGAACAGTATATATATGAACCACATAATCACAATACTGATTTGCCTTACCTTTAAGGTAAAGCTTCATTCGACCGCACCACACTATGTAGTTCTGCCTTGTGAATTTAGGACCTTTCTTTCGCATCATCTTGGATCTTTAACTCAAGCTGTTAAGCTTCACCACAATAGAGGACCAATGCTCTAATACCAATTGTTAGATCCCAGATCAAATTACTGAGAGGGGAGGGGTGAATCAGTAATCAACCAATTAAACAAATTTCATAAACTTAAACCAAACATTCTCAACAATAACTTAATAGCATCAAATAAAAGCCTTCATACGCTTAAGCACATCCACAAAAATTTAACACAGATTTTATCTAGTGACCCAAGTCGGGGAAAAAACTACGGTGGTAATTAGTACCCAAATGATGTACTCTTCTAAAGTACACCCTGTGAGGAGCTTAACCCTATTAGGAGTTTACAACAGCAATGTTAGGTGCTACCCAGTTAAGGGATTTACCTCAGGCCTATTAGGACCATTACCCTGTTAAGAGTAGCCTTGCTAGAGGACTTCAAACACAAGCTAATGTGTCACCTTTTTGAAGGATTTACAATAGGGACTTGCTAGGATCCACCATGTTAAGAGATTTCACTATTGTAACTATTAGGAAACAACAGAAAGAATGATCTGTAAAATAGCACAACCTTTGCTTGATTAGATCCACTAAAGCACACTATTCCTTCTTACCACACTTATCTCTGCTCTGCCTTGAACGCAACCTTCTCTTTTTCAAATAATAACTCTAACTCTACTCACCGATCACCTATCCTTCACTCTGGTCATCCAAATGAGTTGCGATTGCAACCATAGTTGTGCAATATTGTGATCATCCTTCGCCTCAAATCGCATCACATAATGCATAAAGGATTTGACAAACAAATCAAATCACTTATCGCATGTCACTGACTGTTCTAGCCATTGCACTATTCAAACTTCATCTGATCATAACCACCTTCCCGGTAAAGATCAACAATAGCGATCATGCATATGACATTCAGAAGCACCTCTAAGCCTTCCAAAAGAATCGCTACAACTGAAACTTACCACAACACCTTGATCATCAAACTTATATTTGACAATCACACTAGAAACACGAAGTCACTACTTGACATCAATGACAACTCAATAATTGATCATCATGCAATCAAATTTGTATCATTATAGTACCTAACCTTACTTACCATCACTACATCAGTTATGCCACCATGTTGCAAACTCAAAACACAGACAAAACAAAAGAACACGTGTTTTGTTGGCATAACTGATGTAACTAATGCCGAGATCAGATGAGTATGTTATTGCATGTGTTTGATGCAAGTATGATGATAGGATGATCAGTTATGATGCTGTCATTGATGTCAACTTAGTATCTGTTGGTTGACAGTGTTCATGTTATGATGAGGTATGTTCAAGAGGTTGAATCTCGCACTATAGTAAGAGTAGGAGTGTGATCATGAAGGAAGATTAAGAGATGTCTCAAGATGATATATTCATGACCACATAAGCTTATATTTAGTGTGTTGACAGGTAAACAGGTTGAAGCCAAGGAGTGATGATTAGATTATTGTGTCAAATCGGTTTGGAGTCAAGTGTTGTGATTCAAGATGTGTAAACTTGATGATATTATTGGATTGTTGGTGAAATCGCATCAAGATTGGTGATTAGTGAACAGAGTTATAATGGACAGAAGATTACTTGGTGAAAGGCACAAGTTCTTGGTACGATCGGTCAGATCCTTAACCGGTGATGTTGCATCGTGTTGTGATAAGTGTTATGTGTTCGAAGGATAGTGGTGACATGTCATATCGATGTAGAATGATGAGTTGGCATTCTCATGATCATGATGATTGAAATTGTTGGAGTTGTCCAAGTGCATTGGAGAGTGTTATGGTTTGACTTCTGTTTATCAAATCGATGGTGTGATGAATCTGGAGGCCGACATGAAGTTGAGATTGTAATTGTGAATTGGTATTAAGCTTTAGGGTTTCAGGAATGAGCGGGAATTTATTATGATGATGTAATTTAGGTCTTGGCCGACCTAATTAGTGTAAATGTATTTATATCATTTTTGATGTATTATGTTGAGAGAGAATGAGAGAGAGGAGAAAGATCAAAGTGTGGTGCTGCTATTATTGTTGCGATGGTTTATAGTGATCAGAGGTGTTAGTACACAAGTGAATAAGTGTTTCAGAGCATGCCATTGATTAGGATTACACTGGATCTGTCATGCATTGAGTGCAAATATCAAATCATTATTTACTTGTTGATTCTAGCAGGTTGACAAGAGAAATCCCTTAACCAGGTCACTCCTAACACGGTGAGCAGGATCCTAATAGGTCTGAAGATTAAATCCTCTAACAAGGTGACTTCTTAACCAGAGTTCTAAATCCTCTAGCAAGGTAGATCCTAACAGGTCTTTGTTGTAAGCTCCAAACACGGCTGAATACTCTTAACCAGGTGGATGTAATGCTCCTAACAGGGCAACTTATTACTCCAGTAGTGAGGATTTGTGGGTGCTAATTCCCACACGTGGTTTTTCCCTCTAACAAAGGTTTCCACAAAAAAAATATTTGTGTCAAAGTGTTGCATGCTTTTGATGTTTGTTTTACTTTGTTACTACTTTGCTATTTATATTGCATGCTATATCTTGTGAAAGTTGGTGGTGAAAATAGTTAAGAGTTTTTGTTACAATGAGCTGCAGCAGCCAGTCTCTCCTAGTTTGTATAAAAGAATAATGGATTTGAATGTAAGTATTCATCAGGATTTGATTTTAAGTTGGCCTTCAAAAAAGGAAGATCAACTATGAAAAATTGCTGCCTCAATGATTCTAGAAGCAGATTAAGGTAGCTTCCAGACCTTCCTGGAGCACTTAGGTTTCAAATTGCCTTGAGAATGTTGGTCTTTTATTGCCCTTTGCCCTTGCTGGGTTTTGATGTGAATGTTGTTGCCTGTTTTCAGCCCTTGAGATATTCTTTTACTGTCCGATGGACTTCATTGATAGATCTCTTATTTGCTTTAAGTGGGACTGTTGGGTCCTTTCAAAACCCACCTTTTATCCTCAATCAGAGAAAGAACTACACATATTCAATATATTTACAGACTTTTAGACAAAAATATACAAAAAGAAAATAACACAGAATTCCAGTGCATAGTAATAATTTCTTACAAAATATACTAACATAATTTTCATTATGGAATCTTTCATGTGATCTAAGAATCATATTACCAGACATTGAATCATTATTGAGGGATGTAATCTCATCAAATGATACTCTGTTATTCCTGACTTGCAACTGTTGGTAGATTCACTATTTTCCCAATTGCGACTGTTCTACCTGCAAATAACAATACAATTAATGGACTTTAGGACTACTCTGTGTACCTAAATTGTAATCTACAAAACCTGCAATTTGACTAACCTTCATCCCGGAGTGTAAACCTTCCAAGTTGTGGAACATCAGAGAACTTTTCAACACAAATTGAATCATTGACCTAAAAGTTTGACAAAAAATGTCAATTATAATCAGAATTTCGTTAGTGAAATGACCATAACTAGTATGTTAATTGACTGAAAACTTAAGTACCTGAACACGGCACACCACAACTGAACCACTTTTAACAAAAAGGACCTTCTTCTTTATCGGTTTTTTGGTCTTTTGATCAATTTGATGTAACAATTCCATAATCTCACATTCCTCCACAATGGAGTGTACATGCAATACAGCTTTATAGCCAGGGGTGAATATTGCCTGGAAAATCATATTTCAAAATACCAGACCGAGACAACTATAAAATCAGCATAAAATTAATCAAACAACAAACATAAGTCAATGGCTGTTAACACAACAAAACAAAAATTTCATTGACAATAGTGAGGAAATTTGAGTCTAAAAGAAAATTATATAAAATTTTCGGTACCTTATGATCCAGTAGTTCCAGTATCTGTAATTGAGCATCAAACTCGACAACAGAAGGGACAGGTCTTGCTGCAAAATGCAACCATGTCTTCTATAAAAATGAATTCAGCATCCATACTTCATAGTTTTGTAGAAACTAATTATCAAGAAAAAAAACCCTTCAAAACACAATTCGCCTCTAGGCTTCTCAATGGGGAAAAATTCAATAGCAAACAGATTTATGACAGACATGACAGATACCATAGTGGGCTTCAAAAGAAGAATGAAAAGTTATAAAATTTAATGGGATGAAAAACTTGTTCACACATTCTTCAGTGAAAGATAATGTGTGCTCAACATAGATTGGTAATTGCATTTATGTTTCCAACACTCAAGAGCAGAGATTTATGTTGTTTCCACACTTCATGCAAAGAAATTTGCTTTTGATTGGAAAAAAATTTATTCATTTTTGTTCCAAATCAAAGCATTTTCATCACAGGCTCTTCTATAAAGACAATTTTACGCATCAAACTGTTAATTCCAACAAGAAAGGCTTGCAGCATACGAAGGTCTGGACATTGATTGCATTTTAAATATCCTTTCATAAGTATTGGCCATTGAAAAATATAGAACATTGCATCAGAGCAAGACAAACCTATGAAAAACTCATTATCCATCAAATGATCAGACACATTCACAGGCATTGATTATACATGAGCACCATATGATAACAAAACAGAACTGCACAGATGGCAACTCCAATGATAACAAAACAGTGGTCTGCAACAATCAGCTAAAATAACTCACAAATTGAAGACAAAACAAAGCCTGTTGAGATATCCTCCTCTTCAACACCAGCTAATTTTACCCGGATATTTTCTCCAGGCCTTGCAAGCCTTATTTCACCACTATCTCGGTACACGGCCACAACTTTCACTTGAGCCTGTTTAACAAATATATCTGATATCTATCAGCCATCGTCAAGGAAAAACTGAGGAGAAATGCAGTAAAGCATGAAACTCACCCTATTTGGCATCACAATCAAACTATCCCCTACTCTTACACTGCCTGACTCCACTTTTCCCATTACTACAGTTCCCATGTCCTTGAACTTATCCATTATTGGCAACCTGCAAAGACAAATTCTGTTAAATCTCTTATCCCCTTCAAAATAATAGATCTGTTGAATTAGTTCATTAAGAATTTAAGAAACCAAATTATTCCTGAAATGAGAACAGTAACTTATGGAGAAAAAAAACACTACAAAAGGTGTGACATCAAATGAAAGCTTGGGAATGTACTGTAAATAAAAAACAAATTCTCCAACATTTGAAAATTGCCGATCTTTATTCCAAGTTCCCTCGTATTATATTGATATTTGTCTATATGCATTCACAAACTCCATAAATATTTGTCAGAGTATAAGACTAAGATTTAGATGTCTACACCTAGATCTCAACTTGAACTCATTTTCATTTTGAAATTTGAATGACGAAGTTCCAAAAGTTTTATGACTTGTTAGTTTTAAGGGTGTGTTTGGCTAAATGGTCAGCAGATGCATTGTATGAAATCTAGCTGAAACTTGAGAGAGCCAAATAAATTATATTGTATTGCCAAATGGACAAAATAAATCAACAATATCCACTGGTACTAATGTTATAACCAAGGATGGCATACTCGCCGAGTAATCGCCGAGTTTCCCAACTTGGCGATTAACTCGGCCAAGAACTCGCCGAATTTTAAACTCGCCGATTGAAGGCGGATTTGAGTGGATTGAAGGCGGATTTCAACCGTTTTTTGAAGAAAAAACACATTTCCAAGTAGGGTTGCTGAGATTGTTTTTATTTTTTTCAAACATTCTATTTTGTTTTTGTTGAATCTAAATGAATGTAAAATCATTTCTAAGTAGTTCGAAATGATTTTAAATCATTAGAACAAGATTCAACACTGTTTTGGACAAATTTTTAAGAAAATAATGAATCTATCAAAAAAAACTTGAAGAATTTTTTTTTAAATATCAAACCCTATTAGTTTGTTTTGTTTTTCTTTTAACTTTGAATGATGTCTAAAAATATTGTAACTAATTTAGATAGTTTCTATTTTCTAATTTTGTTTAATTTATTTTCTAAAATATTTATTAAATAAATTAATTTATTTTATGTTTTGAATTTCTATGTGTAGGGCAGCAATTAACCATTAAATCAGCATGGCAGATTTAGGGGAAGTGTGGCAGATTGAGTACTATGACTTGATTTGACTTTGATTTTGTAAGTTTCTTGTAAATGTTATTGATAGGATAAGACTAGTGGTGGAGGAGCAAAAAAAAGAGTGGAGTAAGTATGGCTGCACCATTCTTTTTGATGGATGGATAGATGGAAAAAACCGAACCATCATTAATTTTTTGGTTGCTTGTAAGGATGATGTTGTATTTTGAAAATCGGTTGATGCCTCCAATAAAGTGAAAAATGCACAAACTTTGACATTAATGTTGGAGAATGTTGTCATGGAGGTGGGAGTAGAGAATGTGGTGCAAATCATCACAGATAATGCAGCAACATATGTGGCAGCAGGTAATTTTAAATTTTAATATTTATGTTGCACATAATTATAATTTATCATTAAAATTTGAAATTTAAATATTAATAAGTGATATTTAATTTAATTTTTAGATAAAATATGAAAATTGGAAACTAATTATTGCATTGATACTAATATGCCAAGTAGAATCCTCCAAGACAAGCACCCAACTCTTTTTTGGACACCTTGCGCAGCACATGTCCTTGACCTTCTTTTGGAGGACATAGAAAAACTTGATTGGGTGACTCCAATTGTGGAAGATGCAAAGCGGATAACAAAGTTTATCTACAATCACCCTTGGGTTCTAAATTTGATGAGACAATTCAGCAAAGGGAAAGATTTGGTGAGACCCGCAGCCACAAGATTTGCAATGGTTTTCTTGATGTTGCAAAGTATTCTTGATGGCTTGCATTTTTTGAAACAAATGTTTGTGAGTCCACCATGGCTTCAATCAGCTTATTCAAAAAAGCTTGAAGGAGAATTTGTTGCGCACATTGTCTTTGATAAACCTTTTTGGGACAAGGCTAAAGAGATTGTGAAAGTAACTTCAAGAATCAAAACTTTAATTTTTAATTATTCTTGATTCAAATCTCTCATTATTAATTAATCTTGTTGTAAACTAATTTGTATTTTTAAAGGGTGTATGAGGCCATGGATAGGGCCAAAGAGTCTATCAAAAATCACTACAAGGGGGATAGACTCAGTTATGACCCCATTTGGGAGATTGTTGATAGGAGGTGGAACAATCAGTTCCACCAACCCATTCATACAGCAGGATACTTCCTCAACCTTCGATTCAACTATGGTGATTCTTATTCAGATTTTACTAAGACTTGATTTCACTTTGTTTTTGTAGGTTGTGTACTAAGACTTGGTTTCACTTTGTTTTTGTTTTAGATGTGATGATTCATTTTCAAATCCTAATGACGTGGTCATGGAGGGACTCTCTACATGCATTCAAAGGATGATACCTGATGTTGCTAAGAGAGACCATGTTGTGACCGAACAACAAATCTATGCGGAATCAAAGAGTAAATTATTCTCTTCAGAGTTGGCAAAGAGAGCAAGAGGCACTCAAACCCAGGCAAAAGTATAACATTTGCAATTTTGCCATTTGATAAATTATGTTTTGCTTGTCTCTTTTCTTTCTAACTTCTCAATATTTTAATTTGCAGAGGCTTGGTGGCAAAGTTGGGGTGGTAATACTCTACATCTAAAGAAATTCGCTCTCAGAATCTTATGTCCGCCTTGTAGCTCATCCCATTGTAGCGCAATTGGAGCTTATTTGAGTCCTTCCACACAAAGAAGAGAAACAAGTTAGCTCAAAAACGCCTCAATGACCTTGTTTATGTGCAATACAATCTTAAGTTGCGCATGAAAAGGGCAACGGAAGAACCAGCTGGTCCAATTGATTTGGATGATATAGATCCTTACTCTGATTGGACGGCACAGGAGCAACCTCCATTGTTTACAAAGGATGACATCGCTGATTTGGAGAGGCAGACTATGGAAGGGGAGGGGAGTGGATTTGGTTTCACATTGGATGACATTGAGGAGGATGAGGATTCAGACGAGGAGTCATTAGC
Source organism: Chamaecyparis obtusa (assembly GCA_027943335.1). Classification (NCBI taxonomy): domain Eukaryota; kingdom Viridiplantae; phylum Streptophyta; class Pinopsida; order Cupressales; family Cupressaceae; genus Chamaecyparis; species Chamaecyparis obtusa. Next base: position 150,480 of record BSBK01002666.1, read on the forward strand.
AATGCCAGTGCCAGAAGATACATCCAGGATGGAGAGGGAGCCACACACATCAGGAGGGATACCAAGCGAGGAGGCATAGTCACGCTCAGTGCAGGCTTCTACTTCTAGGACTAGGCCCTCTACTTCTAGTTCCTCTCCCAATCCCTTATTTGGTCATAGACTTGGGAAGAGGAAGATGTAATTCAAATTGTAATTTGTAATGATGTATAACTTTACTATTTTGCTTCCAGTCATCAGCATTCCACATGAGAATGCAATTTTGTACCCACTTTGCATTTATATATATCTAAACTTAGCTTGTTTCTTTTGTTTTCTCATTAATTAACTCATTGGATGCATCTTCTCATTGAATTTTGCAAAAAAATGCATTTTTAATTAAAGTTTATGCTATTTTTAAGTTCCTGAGTTTTTTGCCGAGTTTTTCCAAAAACTGGCTGATTTTTCCTGAGTAATCTTTTTCAAGGCTTGGCGAGTTTTGGCCGAGTGAGAGTATTCCATCCTTGGTTATAACATTAAATGAATCCAAAGTATTCCCAGCCAAAGAAAGAAACAACAGATATTTTGAAAACTTTAACCCTAATAAAAATAAGTATTGTGCATGATTACAAGCACTACAAGTAATATGCAAACAACCCCATAATTAAACAAAATGGGATGAACAGAAATGTAAAACCATAGTCCTTGTCAGCTCTGTCAGTGTTCCCCGAATTTCCTGTTTGAAGTTCAGGAATCTTTGGCGAACATTTAATTAAGTTATAATATTCACTGAAATTAACATTGAAATTTGCAACAGAAACGGTGTGTAAATTGGCCACTGATTTCTCCCACTAACAGCTAGGGCACTGTTTTATTTGTGTGAGTTTGTGTAAAGGCAACCTAGTGATATAGGCTTGGGGTCCTAAGGAGCCAAAAACCAGAGGCCAGGATGACCTGCGCAAGACACAACAGAAAAAAGATAGAGGTATGAAGTCGCAAGGCGAGATGGCAAAAAATCAGAGACTAGACGACTATCCACATCTATTTCTTCCATGTCTATGCATCTCCCGATTGGTTTAGCAGTTTTTTGAAGTTTTTTTTTTGTTTTTCTATATCTCATAAGAAAATTAAACATGCATTTTATGTTTTGTTACTGAAGCTAAATAATAATTAAATATTATTTTATCTTATTAAATTTTAAAAATAAAATATTTTTCTCATTTTATGATTTTTTAAAAAACATTTTAATTGAATTTAATTTTACTTTACTTTTATAATTTTTAAAATTAAAGTTAGAAAAGGCGAAATAATGTCGAATTTTTTTGCCTTGCTGAACTTCATCATAATTTTACTGTTTTCAAATACGAATTCCAACTTGACCCTTGTGACTTCGCTTGTCAGCATCAGGAGGATCTACAGAGCCATGAATATGTCAAGTGTTTCAAGCTGAGAAGAAATCAGATCAGTTAACCTTGACATATGACAAGTAATACCAAATTCATCCAAAACATTGCAGTTGAAGAAAATAAATTATTTTATACTTTACAGCATCAATGTTATAGGTTGCCTTAAAAACTACATTCATTACCAATCAAAGGATGTTGACTCTTCCAGGACACAATCATTATCAAATTCCAGAACCATAGTTTTGTTACTCAGTAACTACTCAGCGGGACTTGGCAAACTCGTGAATCTTTTGCCACCCACAAGTAGTCAACCAGACTCACAGGTTGAATGTGGCCGAGTGCAGCCAAGAACTCAGCTGAGTCCAACACTTAACTCCCAAATCTCAATCTCAAATTTCTCAGTCCTGAGTTTTGAAGCTTCTACTAGCCACACATTTTTAAGTAGAAATTCATCATTTTTGGGTCATTTTTGGCTCAATGTGAACAGAGAACCCTTGCAAATCTAAAAGGAAACCTACAGAAACTACCATTTTTGTTCAAACAATCGCCAACAACCTAAGTTACCACATTCGCTCCTCCCTGCTGGAATTCGAGATTCGGTTCGTTGCAAATTCTGGTTCAGTTCGAATTTGCTCAAAATTCTGCCACGGTCAAGTAAATTCGCTCCAAATTCTCTCAAAAGGACCCGGTAAGAATTTTGGATGAATTTGGAAGACTTTTGATTTGGATGGAGAAACCCAAAACGAATTTGGGGAAAATTTGGAGAGAATTTGACTGAAAACATCATTTTCACGGACGAACCCAAAATGAATCCGAACCCAACCCAAAAAAAATTTCGACAAATTTTGAACCCGAATCTCGAACCCACATCCATACCAAAATCCGAACCGGCAACTTAGCCAAATAGATATGATGGGAAGCTTAAAAGTACTTAAAACAGTGTCACAGTCAACAAGACAACCAAGAAACTTATGATATTCTGAATCAACCAAATAAAAAAATTTAAAATCAAAATTTAAATAACTATTCATCATACCTGAATGGACCCTTTGGATCTCTATAAGGCAATTCAACAGCATCCAAAGCTTCAAAAAGGCAAGGTCCATCCCACCAAGGGCACATACTCTTGGGTACCCTCTCTCTCAAATTAATTCCATAAAGGCCAGAAACTGGGAGAAACTGCACATCTGCATATCAAATAAAATATCAGAAATCTGGTCTGTATGTTCCCAGCTAAAGACTGAAGAAAATGAAAGATGAATAAAAGAAATGGTCCCTAAGTACACATCCCCAAATCTACTCAGACACCTTCCCATTAAGAGGCATGTTGGGAATACAAGGAAGGAGACTGGACATTCCCTCCCCATAACTTTGTTTTTTGAACAAGGGGTGTAAGAGATTTTGTGACATCCCACAGAATCATCAGGTCATAACCCCTCTGAAAACAAAAAATGCATGTTGGCTCTATGGGTCTCAAAAGGCCCTACAACAAAAAGATTTGCAGTTTTAACATCCAAAACCCCTGTGACTTATTGATCTTATGATTTTGACATTTGCACTCAGCATTTTTACAATTTAATTTTACAAGCAAGAAATGAAAGTACAACTGATGAAAGAGAAAAAAACAAGGAAACGGGGAAGAACAAATTTGAACTTACTCTTGGGTAGCTTCTTTCCACTTACTTTAGGCTACTTTGAATTTTGATTTTTACATATTAATTTTTTAACATCATTTTTCTGGCTTTCTAAAAATCAGAGACATTCAATATTAGAAAGAACGAATCGTCGTGTGATTTACCTTTCTTTACATTGTAACCACACCCCTTGAAGAATGGAACCGTCTTCTTTTCTATCTCATCAAACCTAAAAAAAGTAGGGCATAAAATTACTTCTCCATTTATTGCAAGGTCAAAATGGTCAAACATGAAATGGTGCATGTGCACTTGTACCTCTCTTTAGACCACTGGACAGAAGGTTCATCCATTTTATTAACTACCACCAACAATTTACAGACACCCAATGTTTTTGCCAACATAGCGTGCTCCCTTGTCTGCCCCCCTCTTTCAAATCCAGTTTCAAACTCACCCTTCCGAGCGGAAATTACCTATTTTGTGGGCCCAAACAGATTGTTAGGATTGTGAAACAGCATGTTACATTATGTACCTGTAGAACTGAAATTATTATATATATCCACAAATTCATACCAGAACTCCCACATCTGCTTGTGATGCACCACTGATCATGTTTGGTACATAGTTTTTGTGACCCTGCACAGTGCCAATTATTACCATCTATTAATTAAAACATTCATTATATGTTAAATTGTAAACTGTATCAATGACAAGAAAGTCTTAAAAACGTTGATAAATGGAATTTAATATGATTTAAAAAATTTAAACTAATTACATTTAAGCTACGTTACCAGGTTCGCACCCTGGACCCTCGTACCAGGTCTGGGTGCACGCCCAGTAGGGGTGCACCTGTCTGTGGGCGTGCAACCAGCACTGTGGGTGCACCCTGGTCCGCACACCCATGGACCAGTGCACACCCACAGTGCTGGGCATGCACACTGCACACCCAAGCACACCCAGTGAGGACCCGGGCGCATCCATGGCTACCCACACCTCAGCCTCATAAAAGTGGGCCTAAACATTGTGTAAAAACATTTTTTAAATTTTTTTACTCCTAACCCTAAAACGCCCCAATATGAGGCCTCCAAACACACTTTCATTTCACTTTTATCTCTCATTTTGCTCTCTCAATATTTTCTCTCCATCTTGGCAGTTTGAAGTGAGGTGATTGTATTCGAAGGAAGATCAATTGTGGAGTGCCATTCCACAAAGTAGATTTAAGTGTTTAAGGTATGCATTTAAACCATATTCTTTAGTCTTTTGATAGATTTTTTCAAGTTTTTGATGAATTTTATTTTTTTTCAAGTTTGTGAAGAAGTTTTGATGTTTTTTTCTCCATTTTTTTATAGATTGCAACAATGAGTAGTCAAAGCTCGGTGAGGGGGGAGGGAACTCAAAATTTTAAAATTTGGGCCCTATGGGTAAAGGGATTAATATGTGTGAGGGCCCAGGACCAAATAAGAAGGGGTTGTCATCTGCACAAATAGCAGCACTTATAAAAGAACAAGAAGATGCTAACAAATTGATTGCTAAAGGAAACCAAAATGGTTATAGTTCCAGGAAAAAAACAATAACACCACCCTCTCAACCAATTACAGCCTCAAGACATCCCTTCTTGTCTATGCCCTCAGCCTCTACAAAGGATGAAGATGTAGAACCACAAATCTCCACCCACAAGAGAGGTCCATTAGAGAAGGCATTTAAAAATTAGGCAAGAGATATTGCTGATGAAAAAATTGGACGGTGCCTCTTTGCAAATGGTCTTCCATTCAACTTGGTAAGATTGCCATATTGGTGGGAGATGGTGATAGCAATAAATAATGCACAATCTGGTTTCACAAGTCCTGGATATGAAAAGGTGTGCACCACCTTGTTGCAAAATGAGAGAAAATCTGTAGAGGCCAATAAATAATGCACCTTCTGGTTTCACGGGTCCTGGATATGAAAAGGTGTGCACCACCTTGTTGCAAAATGAGAGAAAATCTGTAGAGGCCAATAAATAATGCACCTTCTGGTTTCACAGGTCCTGGATATGAAAGGTGTGCACCACCTTATTGCAAAACGAGAGAAAAATTGTAGAGGCCCAACTAAAACAAATTAGACATTCTTGGGTTCAAAGAAGTGTATCTATTGTTTCTAATGGATGGAAAGATTGCAAAAACCCCCCATTGATCAATGTTGTAGAGGCCAATAAATAATGCACCTTCTGGTTTCACGGGTCCTGGATATGAAAAGGTGTGCACCACCTTATTGCAAAACGAGAGAAAATCTGTAGAGGCCCAACTAAAACAAATTAGAGATTCTTGGGTTCAAACAAGTGTATCTATTGTTTCTAATGGATGGAAAGATTGCAAAAACCGCCCATTGATCAATGTTATTGCAATGTCCCCCAAGGGGGCAATGTTTTTGAGGGTGGCTGACTGTGAAGGGGAAGTGAAAGATGCAGAATTCATTTCCAGAATTCTCATTAACTCCATAGAGATGGTGGGTCATGATAATGTTGTCCAAATAATTACAAACAATCCAAAAGTTTGCAAGGCAACAGGTGCTTTAGTAGAGGCTAAATATGAGCACATCTTTGGACATCGTGCACCGTACACTCACTCAATTTGGTGATGCAAGCAATTGGCACCCAAATAGAATGGGTGAAAGAAATATACCAAGAGGCTGATGAGATTCAGATATGTAATGTCCCTGTCGTTAAATAAATAATAATTTTTGTAATTGGGTTCTGATCAATTTAGTTTATCTCAAGCCCATCTTTTATTTTGGTGTAGGTGTAGGTGTTGCCATGACGGCTCTATTTGTGCACCCTCGGGAGTTGTCCAACGAGTATTTATGACCGGCGTGTAGGATGAATTTCTCATGTTGAGTTTCGATATTTTATTTGTAATTGCAAATTCTTGTTGGAATTCTACTGGCTGCCATTTCAAAGGTGAAAGACCCTCCCTATTTGATATTTGCAGTTTCGAAGGAATTCAACCCTCACCTTGCTCTGTCTGTTCTCTTGTTTTGGATATGGAAAATCTGAAGCACTATATAATAATAATAATATTATTCCTCTTGCAAGTACTTGTTCCAAAATTATATTGAGCACTAAATTCATTTATGGAGTAAATTGATTCAATACCCCAAAGGAGAGGATAAATAGATCTATGTGTATCAACGATTGGAGACACACTTACGAACACTGTACGGCCTCCTTCCTACCATACAGCCCAGGCAACAACATCATACTGCCTCCTCCCAACAGTACGGCCTAGACAGCAATACTATACGGTCCAAGCAACAACATCGTACGGCCTCCTCCCAACCGTACTACCCAAACAGCAACATCGTACACCCTTTCCCTATCGTACGTCCCAAAACAACATGAAAGCATTCCGTACACCGTACGATTTGTGCTTTGCAGTACAGTCCTTCCAACACCGTATGAACTAATCCATTACCGTGCGAATCCTTCCAGACATAATCGTACAGCTTGCATAAGCCTGCGTGTAAGGTGATTTCACATCGTGTGAGTTCGGCAACACTTTGACACCGTACGAGCAATCCATAAGACCTTCGGTACATTACAATGGTATTAGAGTTGGTGATTTTGCCAGCTTGTGGGTAGTGAATGCAAGTTTACACCAGGAAGAGAAGAAGGTATCATTCAGTTGATAGAATGGCAAACCCCCAAGACCTTATCGCCGAAGTCATGGCTGTGGTGAGTGAGCTCACAAGGAACCAAGTGCAAATTAACAACACTCAACGACTAATGGAGGAGACATTGCGAAAATTGGTTGAAGGCAAAATATCTGTAGAACAAAGCGACAATTTTGTCTCGGGAAAAGCAAACCCCCAAACCATACACTCATGATCGTCGATGCCATCTTTCCCTCCAAGGGCAGAAGAACAACACATAAAGCAACCAACTTCCCAAGAAATGCAAGATCAACTTTGGGAGGATTGGAGGAATGCAAATATGGAAGGGGATACATCCTACAAAGATTATGTTGATCTAAGAATGAGATATTCTAGCGGCAACAAGTGGAGCTATTATAATGACTATCTTAGATGGAAGATTGGCAAGGTTATTCTGTTGCCTTTTGATGGGTCTGGAAACACCACAGCTCGAGCATGGGTGCAGAAGGCAAACATATATTTTCAACTCAACGCTATGTCGGAGGATGAAGCCATCAAATTTGCTGCACTGCATCTAGAAGGGATAGCCCACAAATGGTGGCATCATGGCATGGGTACTCTCGGCCACGATCAAATAACATCCTATTCCGAATTCACAGAGACGTTGATAGACCGTTTTGATGGGAGAGATCCAAAACTAAATTTCAAAGAGTTGGCTCAGCTGATGCAAACCGGCACAATCGACAGTTACACCACAGAATTTCAAAGACTATTCGTCTTTGTAACAGATATTTCAGAAAGACAATTGGTGGTATTGTTCATGGATGGGCTAATAGAACCCTTGAAAAGTTGGGTGAAGGGATTCAACCCCATCACACTCATAGAGGCAATTAAGAAAGCACGTGACATGGCGACATCTTCTTCCTCTTCTGCCAAGAATTACTCACATTCCAAGCCACCTCTCGCTCAAAGGAGAAAGACAGCAAACCCCTACCTACGAAACCCCCGTTGGATGAGGCCATCCGACAGGAGCTCAGGAGGAAGAAGCTTTTTTTCAACTCTAAGGAGCTATGGGAACCAGGGCATCGTTGCCTAGGCAAGGGAAAGATGCATTACATTGAGGTGTCCTCAAATGGCAAGGAGGAGCGGGTGTTTGAGCACGAAGGGGATGAATAGCAAGCTCCCAGTGAGATAAACATCAATCACGCAAAAAGGATCGCCACACTGTTGAAGAGAGGAGGCGCCATTGCGGCTCTGGCAAGAACTCAGAGGTGTACTATATTCTGGGTCCGGGGTACCCTCCAGGGGCAGCAGGTTGTGGTCATGCTTGACAGCAGGGCTACACTCAACTTCATCAACTCATCTTTGGTCAGCCGACGGAATTTGCGTACTGAGGCACACCAAGGATTCGATGTCAAAGTGGCAGGAGGAAACCACACGGTGACAAATCATTTCTTTGTGGTCGATCTGGACAACATGGAAGTCATTTTGAGCATTCAGTGGATGGAAACATTGGACGAGTACACACAGAGTTTCAAATGAATGGAGTTCTCATTTGAAGTGGACGACAAGAAGGTTGTGCTAAAAGGGATGGAGACAATCCTCTGACACGACAACATGGTCTAGGCCGCACACTGTTTCATCTCACCAAAACCTCTACAGCGACAAAGGACCTACGACCAGGATGAGGAACTTCAAGCAGTTTTGGATAAGCACCACTTGGTCTTCGCCGACATACCACCAGGCATACATACCACCAGGCATACCACCACACCGTGGGTTTGAACATACTATCGAGATGGAGGCTAGCGCCAAACCTGTCATCACCACACCATACCACCACCCTAAGAAGCTTAAGGACGAGATTGAAAAGACGATACATGAACTTTTGTTCAAGGGTTGGATCAAACCCAGCTCCAGCACTTGAGGCATTGGAAGAAGTGTCCGAGATTATGGAATCACAATTGTTGTTCGCCAAATGATCCAAATGTCAATTTGGGATGACAGAGATATTATATCTAGGGCACATAGTCAGGGCACATAGTCAGTAGCTGAGGAGTTCAGGTACATCAATCAAAGATTCAAGCGATCTTGGATTGGCCACCTCCGAAAACTCTCTGAACTGCGTGGATTCTTTAGGTTGTGCAGTTACTACAGACACTTCGTGAAGGGATTTTCATAGCTCAGTGCACCACTCACAAATTGTAATGAAGAAGGGATCCTTCCAGTGGAGTAAACAAGCACAACAAATGTTCGAAAAGCTCGAGGTTATGAGCTCTTGTCTGGTTCTTGCACTACCAGATTTCACTCGGCCATTCATCCTGGAGTGTGACACATGGGGAGAAGGCATCGGGGTTGTGCTAATGCAGGACCACCACCTAATTGCATTTGAGAGTCGAAAATCTCTTAGGAGCTGAAAGGTTGTATTCCATCTACAACAAAGAAATGCTCGCCATCATGCATGCCCTAACAAAATTCCAGCAATACCTTGTGGGAGACAAATTCGTTGTTCCTACAGATCACAACAGCCTGAGGCATTTTTTGGAACAAGAGTTGAACAAACAGCATCAAAAGTGGGTGAGTAAAATACAAGCCTTCGACCTTCACATTGAGTACGTAAAAGGAAGAAATATATGCTCCTTATCTCAGATTTCGACAAATTGGAGGGCACATCTCTTGGTCAAATATTCCAAGAGCACCTTCGCATGCCAACTATAGGACAGTGAAGTGCAAGACGACAGGTACGAAGTGGTTGATGATATCATTTATTACAAGGGTAGAATTTATTTGGTACCTGAGTCCAAATTGAAGGAGAAAATCTTAAGGGAGATGCACGATTCGCCCTTGGTTGGGCATCAGGGGTACCTAAAAACCTGCAAGCAGGTTCGGGAAAGGTTTTCATTGAAGGGTCTTAAGAATGATATCCTACAATATGTACAGGAATGTGATACCTGTCATTAGAATAAATCCAAACACACCTTACCAATGGGTCTACTTCAACCTTTACCGATCCTTGAGCAGAAGTGGGATAGCATCTCGATGTATTTTTGTAGTGGTTGATACATTGACCAAGTATGCACACTTCTTTGTTGTTTCCACTGAATATCAAACTGCACAGGTAGCAGACCTGTTCTTTCGGGAAGTGTTCTGCCTGCATGGTCTCCCTCGGAACATGCATCAAATCGAGAGGAGTTTTGAAGTTGGGGACTTGGTGTACCTTCGATTGTAACTATATAGGCAGTCCTCTCTGAAGGTTTCTGGAAAGTAAAAGTTGACGCTGTGTTTCTACTGATGTAGGGGCATTCTAGGGTACTTGGTGAATCTACATGGGAGGTGTGTGTTTGGCCGGTGTTACTCGGTTGCAGCCTTGACCGACGGTCTAGGTCATTGAAAGAAGCTCGGTCGCTGGAGGAACTCAATAATCTCTAGCGCTCGGTGAAAGTGTTGCTTGGCGATGCATGCAGTACTCGGTCGACACTGGTGCTCGGCAATGCTTGGCATGCTCAGTTATTTCACTGTTGCTCGGTAGTTCTGGTTTACTGACTGAAATTCTGTGTGATTTGTTGGGCCAACTTGGTGCATTTATTGTTGGTAGCTGTTGTTAGAGGCCGACATGTTGAATTAAATGTTTGTAAGGCTATTTTGAGCCGACTTGTATTGCATTTAATAATTGTTGGGGGGAGTTAATAGTTTCATCCAGCCGACTTGTGGCTGATGATTAGTATTTATAGGATGTTTGGGTAGATGTTTAGGCATCATCATCAGGAGGATGAGCAGCAAATGACTTGGAAGACTTAGCGAATCAGATTTGAGGTTCTGAAAGTTGGAGTTGGCGAAGTTGTGGAAAAGATCTTACATGATCTTGCAAATTAGATTGTTATCTGATAGTTTGTAATTGCAGAGCTAGTGGTTGCACACTTGGAGACAAGGAGATTGCTTGGAGGCTTGCGAGCTCAAGTTTAGATCTGCCTTAGGGTTTCCATCAGTTGTTGATTGTTTCAGAGCTGAACTAGCTGAGTTTGTATTGGATCCGTGTGGATCTCGAAGAGCTTGTTCTATTTGTAATTGGCCCTAACCCGGAAGGCCTTACAGTCGGGCATGTTAATGAAAATCAGAGTTAAACAATTATTTTGTTGTTGTGTTGTTGAGTATTCCGCTGTGTTGATTGTTGGCTGCAAGGTTTGGATTGTCCTTAACTGGATCCACCATCCTTGACTACATTATCTACGGACCCTACTGTGTGACCAGGAGGGTGGGTGAGGTTGCATACGAATTGGAACTACTTGAGGGAAGTCGAATCCACAATATCTTTCAAGTTTCTTGCCTAAAGAAAGTTGTGGGTCAACACGTCACGGTCTCAACATATCTGCCACCCCTTGACAAAGGAGGGAAGTTAGTATGAGAACCAGCCGAGATCGTCAGCTTTCGGGAGAAGAGGCTAAGGACACGCACAATCAAAGAATTTATTGTACGCTGGAAGGATATACCGCTAGAAGACACCGCCTGGGAAGGCGAGGAGATTTTGGCACACCCTAGTTTGCAATTGCTTGAGGAGGAGCAATTTTCGAGACAGGAGGACTGTAATGTCCCCGTCATTAAATAAATAATAATTTTTGTAATTGGGTTCCGATCGATTTAGTTTATCTCAGGACCATCTTTTATTTTGGCGTAGGTGTAAGTGTCCTCAACCTCACCTTACTCTACTTGTTCTCTTGTTTTGGATTTGGCAAATCTGAAGCACTATATAATAATAATATTAATATTCCTCTTGCAAGTACTTGTTCCAGAATTGTATTGAGCACTAAATTCATTTACGGAATAGATTGATTCAATACCCCGAAGGAGAGGATAAATAGATCTGTGTATCAAAGACTGGAGACAAAATTATGAACACAGTACGGCCTCCTTCCTATCGTACGGCCTAGGCAACAACACCATACGACCTCTTTCCTATCGTACGGCCTAGGCAGCAACACCATACGGCCTCCTCCCAATCGTACGACCCATGCAACGGCGTCGTACAGCCTCCTCCCAACCATACGACACACAACAACACCATACGGCCTTTCCCTATTGTAGGGCCCAAAACAGCCTAAAGGCATTTTGTACACCGTACGAACCCTTCCAAACATCGTCATAGGGCTTGCACAAGCCTGCGTGTAAGGTGATTTCACATCGTGTGTGCGGCAGCAGTTTGACACTGTACAGGCAGTCCATAAGGCCTTCGGTACATTACAAGACGTTTGTGACAAACCACCATGTCACAAAAAAATTTCAAAACTTTTTCAAAATTGGAATTATTTTAATTAAATTTTAAATTTTAATTTATTTAATTTCATTTATCATTTTATGTCATGTTTTACATAATTGTAAAAAATATTTTTTTGTGTTTACATATTTTAAATGTGTTATTCACTTACTATTAACATGTGCTTAGGTTGCCAAGACCCGGCTTGCACTTCACACAATCATTCTGAGACAACTTGTGAAGGTGAAAGAGGCGTTGGGGCATATGGCTATTAGCAACCAATGAGGCATCTGGAAGCAATCAAGTTCAGAGAGGGCCCAAAGGTGAAGGCATTGATATTGGATGATGATTGGTGGGTTCATGTGGATTATGTATTGGAATTCAATGAACCTATCATGTCTATGCTTTGGTTTGCTGATACAGATGAACCATGCTTAGGGGATGCCTACGATAGCATGGACACAATGTTGGAGAAAATTAAAAAAAGTTATAATACCTTCCTCTATCCTTTGTTTATTGAGAGATATCTAAATTGACATAACTTACATAAAGATAACTTACATCATTTGATATCCCAGGTAATACAAAGGAGAGAGAATGATCCTTAAGACACCTTTTACAAAAGAGTGGAAGCAATAGTTCTTCAACATTGGAACAAGATGACCACACCATTGCACCTCCTTACATATGCTCTATCTCCCAACTACTATAGCGCACAAGTACTTGCTATCCCAGGTAGAGAGCCACCATATCGAGATTTTGAAGTTGCTAATGTGTACAAGAGGGTATTTAGTAGACTCTTAAATGATCCAAAGGTGAAGTCAAGTGTTAGGAAAGAATTTGGATTGTTTGTGTCACAAAAAAACATTTCCCCTTGTGTTGTCAATGACCAATGCAAAATGGATGCTATTACAATCAAGATCCTCTCACAAGTTTTTTTTTACCGCTTGTATTGTAGAATTCACTTAACATTGTTGAATTTATCTTGTATTTTTTTTGTTGGTTTTCTCTCCAAGTTGCAAGCTCTTTTGCTGCTAAGCTGAATTGAAATACATACTCTTTTATCCACTCAGTGAACTGTAGCCGGTTGGCTGCAAAAAAAAAGCTGAAGACTTGGTGTATATTCATACCAATGTGTGCCTTCTAGCACATAAGAATCCGCAATACAGGAAGGGGGCAAAGAAGCTTTGGGATGTAGCACCCAAGTCTCCTGACTTGGATGCAACTATTCAGGATCTTGCTAGAGCTATTATGGTTGATGTGGATGATGATGATGACATACCACATGGTGCATTTAGTGCTAGTGGAACCGTTTTGGGTTCTAATGATGATGATGATCTACTTGCAGCTACTGAAAATCCCATAGATGATTTTTTTTATAATCCCTATGATGATTGATGAAAATTGAACATTGAATCAATGTTTCATGAACTACTTTTTCATTTTGTAGTTCAGTAATTCAATGTAATGATTTTCATTAGAACCCTAAACATAGATCAATGATCAAGTATTAAAAAAATTTATGTTTATCTTTGGCATTTGGCATTGATCAAGCATCATACTATGAAATGATTTAGTTTTACAATTCTGTATATTTCTCTTATTTTTTTGCATATATAATGCATATATATATATACACACACGTACCCAAGCCCCTAAAAAAATTTAATGTACCCAAACCCCTAAAAATATTTCACGTACCCATGTACCAGGTTCTCATATCTGAACCTGTCCCCAAACCCAAACTGATAACTCAGCATTTAAGTCTATTCGAGGAAGAAATTTGACATAATATAAACAATTAATGCAAAGTCCTCATTTGTGGTAGTTAATAAAAAACTCTCTCAACATGCACTTAGCCTTCAATCATCTTATCAATCTTCATCATATTTATAAACAGTAGGTTCTACCCTATCATCCTAATTAACTGGAATGTTTATACACATCCCCTACCAAATTATTATCATCTATTGTAATGTCCCCAACTCAAAGCAAGACAATTAGCAGTAGTTGGTTGTCCTTTCCTTGGTCTAACGAAGAGGAAGAGGACGTAGAGGATCATTGGGTAAAGACATGAAGTCCTTGGCTTATTCTAAATTCTAATTTTAACTGCACATTTCTTTATGCAACTTACGTAAATTTAAGTTATTTTTAAGTGAATTTAAGATATTTTAAGTTAGGCACGTCTTTTTAGGCAAATTTAAGTGATGCCTAGCCAAGGGACTTGTGTTATCCCCTCTTTCACGAACTTAAGTGACTTAATAAAAACATGTGACAAAAAGCGAAGGTAGAGATTGATTTATCTTAGAAGATTCTATAAAACACCCTAAGGACTAATTTAGAGCTCATTATGTGATAAAAATTTGCTGTTGTCTGCTGCTGCAACTTGGCTTGATGATTAAAACCCTTGAGTGTCTCTGATTTTGGTGAGACATGCAGGCTCTCCCTAGTTAGAAGAGTGTGTTTCGGTGAACCAGTTTGTGAAACCCTAGCACATTGCTTATTTTGGGCTGCAAGAATTGATTAGGTTTGAAGGCCAAATTGAGGACAATATCAGTGCGGGAGACTCAGATCTGGGAACATTCACTATTGCAAATCATTCATTTCCAAATTTTCTATAACACATAGAATACTTACCATTTTATGTCTCATATCATTAGATCAAGCCATTCGTCATGATCTTATGATAACCTATATCTCACCTTGGCCTATATAACCAAGGGGTTCCATTTGTCATTCCCATTCATTATAGATTCACTTGGATTGTATATTTTCATTCACAGATAAGAGTACAGTTTATTGAACAATGTATCGCTGGTACACATCCCCTGCCCCCAAACCCCTCGTTTCTGGGACATGGGGATGGCAAGGGGACACCAGTGATGCCCAGGCGTTTCCTATCCTGCGCATCCCAAAAAGCTTTTTTTATTTCTTTGTTTATTTTTAACAGGCCCAGAGCCAAACCCTAAAGGCTGGTGACCTCCCCTCCATGCCCTCCAAACTCTATAAAACACTCACAGATCCTCATTCTTACTCACATTTGCATTTACATTTCCAAGAGATTGAGCGAAGGAGTGAGATTCAATTGCTGCAAGGAGCAAGAAGAGTGGGATTCTAATTCAACTTGGAGGGATTTTTGAAGCACATGGCAGGATTCTATGACTATTTTTTCAAAACAAAAAATGGTTTTTTTGTAAGTTTTAATTTCAAATTTTATTTTCGAGGTTTCTATGGCTACAAATGCATATTCAATATTCATAGATTCATTTCAATGTTCATTGTTTATTTTTGAATTTCATATTGTCATCAAGATTCAAGAACAAAATTTAAATTGTATTTTCAAAATTGTCAAACTAGGCAGGAAATAAACACTTATTAAATTATAATTAAATATTTATTAAATTATAATTAAATTCAATGTTCATTGTTCTATTTTTTTTTAAGTTACATATTGTCATCAAGATTTTAGATCAAAATCTAAATTTTATCTTCCAAATTTGTCAAACTTGTCAGAAACTAGGCACTTATGGAATTTAAATTGTTTATTGCAATGTCAAGATGAGCTCTCATGACAGAGTGAGGATGATATAGAGGTCATAGTGGCAATACTGAAACTAAATATGCACCTGAGGCTGAGGGGGGGTGATCGTGGGACTGAGCCTACACTTGAAGCCCAAGCTAGTTCCATGGCAAGTGCAGCTGCTAGTTTAGATTGTCCTTCCATATTACTGGCAGAGCATGCTAGAGGCCCTTTTGATCATAACTCTCATCTCACACAGTTTGCAAGAAAATTACCAGGCAAGCCAGGGACATTTGGTGGCACAAGGAAGTGGAAGTGCAACTCTTGTAATCTAAAATGGTATGGCAGCAATATTAGAGTTAATGCATAGAAATGAAATAAGAAATTGAAAAATAATAAATATTGATAAGCCTGTCAATAAGAATACCCATATGTTGAACCCAGATGTTAAGGCTAATTGATAATGTGTCAACCAAAGGGTAGGAAGAAGATGATTGAACATCAAAATCTAAATTCTGGAAGTGTCTATTATCTTACCCCACTAAATCATTGCAAATACTCAGAAACATTTCAAATTGTAAGTGACCCTTCTTAAGCGGGTAATCTGTTTAAGCAAATTTTAAGGCTGTTGCATTCACAATGTAAATTACGCATACAGGGCATGTTAAATGTTTCACAGTTCTACAATGCACTGCCCTCTAAGCACTACAATGGATGATGTGGAGCATTAAGAAAGGACAAAGACTTCTTACCGGGGCATCAAGAATTGTGAACCTCGACTTTTCAGTTTCAAAATGAGCTCTACCAACCTCCACTGTCTTCCCCTATTGACCAAAACATCAACCAAATTAGTGGTGATTTCAACAATGAAAGC
Organism: Chamaecyparis obtusa; assembly: GCA_027943335.1. Classification (NCBI taxonomy): domain Eukaryota; kingdom Viridiplantae; phylum Streptophyta; class Pinopsida; order Cupressales; family Cupressaceae; genus Chamaecyparis; species Chamaecyparis obtusa. The sequence goes on from BSBK01002666.1 coordinate 166,762, forward strand.
AGAGAAATCCCTCCTAGCCAAACTTAGAGATGCCAGTTTACCTTTGCACGCTCTTCCTCATTTGTATCCATAATATATGCCATATACCTGATAAGGCCAAGCGCAATAAGAGTGTCAATGTTAACCAACAGTGCTCCTAAAAGTTTTAATTACTATACAAAACTTGCATGTTAATGTACCTTGAAACACAGAAAAATATAAATACAAAACCAATTTACCATTGAAAGAGTGCAAAATGTAATTCCCCTTGAAATGAAAAGACTGTTTTCACATGAAACATACTTCTTAAAACCTCAACTGTTGTTACTGTAGAATTTGTTTCGTACCAATTTACCATAAAGAGTGAATGAAAGTAATACCCTTTCAAATGAAAAGACCATTCTCATAAGTATCACATGATACACCACATTAAACATGGTGACTTTTTCAACTACAGTTACTACAAAATTCATGTGATACTTCAAATGTTATTTTCATTTCAAACAGAATTACCTTCATTCACTCTCTCCGTGTTAAACTTTGTTATGTGATTAAATTTCATTTAATTAATGCCAGTGAACCTCCAGAAACTATTTTCATTTTTCTTTATTAGTCTATTCAGGCAGATTTCTTCCCTTTAAACATAATAATTTATCTATAGCAGAAGTTTTACTTGCTCCATGAATTCCCCAGAAAGAGTCGATTATGGCACAACTCCAGGGGATCTTTGCTTTATAACAAAATTGCAATCAATACTTCTAAGCATCCAAGGGTAGTTTTAAAAAATTTAATAATATATTAAGACAGGATAGTGAGAATTATCTGTTGCGTTCTTATAAAGAAAGTTATGCATTAATTGCAATATTTAGCTTAAAGTTTTTGACGGTCAATGAGATTTAAAAGTAGCAAGCAAAGCAGAACAGATGATAAAATCTTTCAAATTATGCATGGAAAAATTGCAAGAACACAAAAATAAATTCAGCATTTCATTGAAGACCTGCAAGCTAGAAAACTTCCAGAAACAGAGCTACAGATCAAATTACTCACCAACTTTCTCGATGCTTTTCCTTTGCTTCCTTTTCATATTTTTGAATTGTTCTCTCATCCACCATATTACTCAAGAACAATATCTGCCCACCAATTGTTGATTTGCCCGCATCTGTCCAGAAAAGTTCCACAAAAGCATTATCAAGCCCTTGATTTCAACAAAGAAAAGAAGCATAGATCTCATAAACTGATATGGGGACCAAAACGCACAAAACAGTCCATCATAACCATTAACTGTGAAATTCTCTGTTACCACTTTATCACTGAAAACCCTTGGATCTAGTTCAAGTTTGAACCCAGTCAAGATAAAGGGACAGAAACATTGCATGGCTGTCCATAGCTATCTCCTAAACAGGTGCAGATTCAGCCAGGTCCATTGCAGCACAAACCTGGGTGAATCTGGGTCTGTTTGGCTGGACGCAGACAGAAGCCAAGCAAACCATATGAAAATGATGCCTCTTTTAACACACACACACATATATATTAGCAGACACCTATTTTTTCCACCGAAAATAGTGCTTGCTGAAATCCACGTCATCACTGGAAACGCAAAAGCCCCTCAAAACCACCAGATTCCATTGCCTAATGCTCTTAATGATTACGTCATCATTTACAAACTCAGAAATTCCTTCAGAAAATGTAGCTTGTGTTTCTCTTCAAAGCAACCTGCTAACCTTGCCGTCAAAAAGCACATCCTTCTTCACTATCCTGAGACCACTTCACTCAACCACATTAGCACTACTTGGAGTTGCCTACTACTGCCTCAATCTCCTCTATGTTAGACTAGATTGTGCTGGTATTAAACTTCAAAATGAAATTCAGAAGGTGTTTACTTCACTGCCAGATGGTTTGTGGAACAACCATTGATGTGCCATAAGCATTACTCTTCTGCTTTTTTATTATTTTTTTCAAATTTTGGGGTTTTATACAGCTGTAGAGAGGTTTTATGGCTTGACATTATTCAAAAACAAAGCAAGTTTTATTTTTTAGTGCCTTTTAAGTGTCCGCGGATATGAGGATTAAGTTTTTAATATTAAACTCCATGCAATCTTTGAAAACTTCTAATGTTTTTAAGTTTATTATTTCAATGTCATATGGCTATTTAAACTTAATTTCTGTTGTTACGCTAAAATTATAAAATATATACATACATACATATATAGATACACACACACACAGATATATATATCTATACATACATATACATATATATGTGCATATATATAAATATACAAATATACATATATATAGATATAAATATACAAATACACACACACACACATATATATATAGATAGATATAAATATACAAACACACACACACACACACATATATATATATATGTAGATAAGTATGTATTTATATGTATGTGTGTGTATGCTACATTACTGGGTTCGGGCACTCAATGCAAAGATATGGATAAGGTTCATACCGGATACAGGTATGGTTTTGGTTCAAGTTGAGGTACACTGCTTTAGGCATATGGGTACCATTGCCATTTACTGTTTTGCTTTGCTTTACCGGCACCATTACCGTTTTGCTTTGTTGTTTTATCACAGGAACCATTTCGTAAACATCACTTTGGTGCCGTATTTCTCAAATCAAAAGACCTTGAATATTGTTTTTTGTTCATTTTATCGAAAACCGTGTTTTATTCTGTAAGGTATGTGTTACATACTTAATTCTGTAAGGTATTGAATTGATATTAATAAGGTGTTACATTTTTATTCTGTAAGTGTTGTCGTATAAATATATTACCGAAAACCCCATTTTATCAACTATATTATTTAATAAGTGTAATTATATATATATATATATACTTTAACTAATTAAATACTATATTATTTTATTTTATAAATAATAAATGTAAATTTATATATTTTTTATATCATAATAAATGATTTTATTATATATATATATATATATATCAATTTTAAATTAAGTATTATATTATTTAATTTTAATAATAATTTCCTTTTGGTATTATGTTTTTTACGAGGAAAATAATATATGTATAAATATATATAATTTTTTAATTGTTTTTTGTACTAAACGAAGCCAAACCTCATTTCAAAAGTTTGTCGTACTGGCAAACCGGGTTCTCAAACCCGAATCTGAACCCAAACCGGTAACTCGGTTTAAAAGCTCAATCCCCTTTCTGTAGACACTTAAAAGGCACTAAAAAACATGCATTGTTTTTTAATAATGTGAAGCCATAAAACCACTCTCAGCTGTATAAATCCCCAAAATATACACACACACACCTCTATATATATCATAGCCACCAGGAGACGGGTTCTTGGAGACGACAGAGACAGGTACCAGTACTAGTACAGCTAATTTTCAAAAATAGGAAACAGGTTACTTTGGGACACCATTTTTTTAATATAATTTAATAATTTCCAGAAAATATCCTAACATAGAGCTTTGAAAACAAGAACAGTAAATCAGTCATACAAGAACAGCAAATAGTAAAGGCAATTTTTCTTTACACCATTACAATGACATGAAATCAGAAGTACAACTGTTTATGTCCATCCCAAAAGTCTATGTTGTCAGTACATCTGATCACTATAACTTGGAATGGATTTTTGTATCACCCAAAATATCAGCATGAAACAGTATGTAAGCTTATTTTATTTGTTTGCCTTCGGTTTTTGTCTTTTAACACGTTCTCTGGCAGGAGACATCAGTTTTTGGTCTGGAGACTTCAGAAACGAGGACCAAAACAACCCTGTGTATTGGGACATTTCCGGTACTGGAGACACGTCTCTATCTCCAAGGCATGTCTCAAGGAGTGGGAGATGATATATATTATAGATATATAAGCATACCCTGCCCCAAAAAAAAATTGCCAAGTTTGCATACCTGAAAACCCTGTACCTTAACATGAACCAGTAACTTACATGAAACCATTTTCATGGGGTATTTGACCTTTTCTCAAATAAATTAAGGCGGAGAAACTCACAAATAAGTGGTTTTGCGATTGAGCTCAACTAAGTAGAAACACTTCAAAACCTGTAGAATAATTCATGTCTCTAATGCCTGAAAACATTTTAAAATATTGAGCCAAGAAGTTGGACCATATTGCATTTGTTTGAATGTGTTGTCGAGATCACATGGATTGCCACACAATCTACTATAACTATCCATGCTTGATATATTTGTAGTAGTTCACAATGAATAAAACTTATAACAGGAGAAACCTACAAAATAAAATCTAACACATGCACTGGAAATAGACCACCCACCAACATGACCTATGAAAACAACATTCATGTGCTGCTTCTTTTCTAACTCTTCTGGTTCTTCAAAATCCTCAATATTTGCTACATCCAGATCTCCTTTGTTGATGCTCATTTCTGCATGAAGGACATAAAATAATGAACCCATTCTCAATCAAAATTGGGCAGACCAAGAATCTTCCAACAAAATTTACTTTGAAATGAATTCTACATTAAAAGAAACAATAATGACATTTCAATCCAGGAAGCAATTCTGCAAAAAACATCATAAATTACCTTGAGTAGCTGCTTCTTTCACTTCCTCCTTTAATTTCAAGGATTGCAACTCAGATGCCACCCGATCCTCATACCCTGTAATTTGAAAGAAAAAAGTAACTGCATTCATCAGAATATAGTTTATCTGATGAATATAGCATCCGTATAACCTTATAGACCAAACAATGAAATAGAATTATACATGTAGAAGACAAAACGGCACCTCATAACCTTCAAACATTAATGTTCATAAAATCTATATTATGGAAGTGTGCAAAATGCACTATCAAACAACAAGTTATATATTGCATAAAACTTTATGATAAATGGAACTCAAGGAATACTTCCTCCAGTTTAACTTATCTTTAAAAAATTAAAGACAATAACGCAGACCATATTTTCAAAAAAGACCTTACAGTAGTAAGATAAGATAACTCTATTAATGTCCAACAAAAGAACACAAAGGATCCAAGGGACTGCCAAGTACATCAATAAGGGGCCTGCCTGCAGCATGGACACCAAACAGTGCCTAAAGAACAAAGCAACAACTGAAATAAAAAACAGAACAAAGAATCCAATGGAAAAGTAAAGAAAACCTCCTGGACCCAAGAGACAAACCAACAAAACAATGAAGTTGGCAAAATAAGATTAGCAATGTCTTTTATAGACAACTACTAATTAATAGAAGTGACTCAAACAGCAAACCATACAAGTTTACAGTAAGACATCTTTTGAACAATAATAAATTTCCATAAGCAAAAAATAATGTCCTTTTCAAACCCTTGCTAAGATTAAAATTGTATACCTGTGAGATACAAATTAAGAGCTGTAATGCTATTTTCTGTTGGTATGTAAGATTAAGGACCACAAACTTAATAGAATAAAAGATACAATACCTCTTTAAGTGACAATTGAATTTCAACAATGGGAACTCAAGCTGTAATACTAATAATTGAGAATTAATAAAATATATCCTTAATTATCAAAGACATCAAAATACTTTGCAAAAAAGTTAATATCAAATCTTTTGCTAAGTTGTATGATATAATTTTCCTGATGTACGGTAATCTAACATGCAAGCATTTTGCAAACTTTATAAGAATAGAATATAGAACATTTATATCTGGGCAGATCATAGATGGCATACTCGCCGACTACTCACCGAGTGGAGAGTACTCACTGAGTATTCCAGCTTGGCGAGTTTTTGGCCAAAAAACTCGTGACTAAAACTAGCCGAGTTTTACTTCAAAACTTGACATGTATGAATATACAGCCGCAGCCCCAAAAAAACGCAATTTTCATATTGCGTTTTGTATTTGCCGCTTCTTGAGCGACTAGGGGAGGAGGAGAGTGGGCTTCCAATCCATTCTAAGGCGAATTTGAGTGGATTGAAGGCGGATTTCAACTTTTTTTGAAAAAAAAACACATTTTCAGGTAGGGTTGCTGAGATAGTTTTTATTTTATTTTTAAACATTCTATTTTGTTTTTGTTGAATCTAAATGAATACAAAATCATTTCTAAGTAGTTAGAAATGATTTTGAATCATTAGAACAAGATTCAACACTGTTTTGGACAAATTTTTAAGAAAATGATGAATCTATCAATGTTTTTTTTTAAGAAGATCTATTTTTTTTAAATATCAAACCCTTTAAATATAAAACCCTACTAGTTTGTTTAGTTTTCTTTTTCTAACTTTGAATGTTGTCTAAAAAGATTGTAACTAATTTAGATAGTTTCTAACTTTGTTTAATTTATTTTCTAAAATATTTATTTTATGTTTTGAATTTCTATGTGTAGGGCAGCAGTTAACCATTAAATCAGCATGGCAAATTCAAAGGAAGTGTGGCCACTAACACCATGCCCTTCTGGATTTATAGGCACCCGGCCTAAAAATGCTAGAGATAAGACATGGAGGTATGCCTATGAAGCACCAGATGAGCCTGGGAAAGTGATTTGCATAAACTGTGAGAGAGTAGTTTCTGGAAGCATAAACCGCCTCAAATACCACCTTGCAGGCATTAGGAAGCATGATACAAATCCATGTGAAAAAATACTGAAGAGAAAAAGATTTGTTAATGCCCTACTTGCAGCCGGGGAAGAGAAAAAATTGCAAAGGGAGAGGGAAAGATTAGCTGTGAGGGTAGTCATAGCTAAAACTCAAGGTGCTCCTATTGACATTCAGGAAGAAGAAGAAGCACTTGAGAGCATAGTGGGCTCTCTTCGTGGCCCAGACATCCGCAAACAGAGTGCCTCCTCTTTTACCGCTCTTGCTTCCTCTAGTAGAGTGCCTAGTTCTTCACCACCATTAGCATCAAGGATAGGCAATTATTTTGTGCCCAGGAATACACCTGGTGCACAACCATCATTAGAGGCCACTAGATGGAACAAGGAGGCACATGAGAAAACTGATATTGCATGTGTGGATTTTTGGTATTTCAACAATCTCCCATTGAGTGTGATTGAGAGCCCCTATTGGCTCAATTTGGTGACCGCAATGACAGTTTTGGGAAAAGGGTACAAGGCCCCTTCTCACAAGGATTTGAGTGGGAGGTAAGTAAATAATTGAAATCCACTTGGTTTCGTTTTGAAATTTTAATTGTTATTTCTTGTTTATTAAATCAAAATTGAGTACTAAGACTTGATTTGACTTTGATTTTATAGGTTGCTTGTAAATGCAGTTGATAGGGCAAGACTAGTGGTCGAGGAGCAAAAAAAAGAGTGGAGTAAATATGGCTGCACCATTCTTTCTGATGGGTGGACAGATGGAAAAAACCGAACCATTATTAATTTCTTGGTTGCTTGCAAGGATGATGTGGTATTTTGGAAATCAGTTGATGCCTCCAACAAAGTGAAAAATGCACAAACTTTGGCATTAATGTTGGAGAATGTTGTCATGGAGGTGGGAGTAGAGAATGCGGTGCAAATCATCACAGATGTAGCAGCATATGTGGCAGCGGGTAATTTTAAATTTTAATATTTATGTTGCACATGATTATCATTAAATATTTAATAAGTGATATTTAATTTAGTTTTTAGGTAAAATATGGAAATTGGAAACTAATTATTGAATTTTTACTAATATGCCAGGAAGAATCTTTCGAGACAAGCACCCACTCTTTTTTGGACACCTTGCACAACACATGTCCTTGACCTTCTTTTGGAGGACATAGGAAAACTTGATTGGGTGACTCCAATTGTGGAAGATGCAAGGCGGGTAACAAAGTAAATCTACAATCACCCTTGGGTTCTAAATTTGATGAGACAATTCACTAAAGGGAAAGATTTGGTGAGACCCACAGTCACAAGATTTGCAATGGTTTTCTTGACGTTGCAAAGTATTATTGGTGCATTGAATTTTTTGAAACAAATGTTTGTGAGTCCACCATGGCTTGAATCAGCTTATTCAAAGAAGCCTAAAGGAGAAGTTGTTGCGCGCATTGTCTTTGATCAACATTTTATGGACAAGGCTTTTGAGATTGTGAAGGTAACTTCAAGAATCAAAACTTTAATTTTTAATTATTTTTTATTCAAGTCTCTCATTATTAATTTGTAACTTACTGTTACTAACTTCATTAATTAATCTTTTTGTAAACTAATTTGTATTTTTAAAATTTCAATTGCAGGTATCTGAGCCCTTGGGGAGAGTTCAACGCTTGGTTGATGGGGATCAAACCCCAATGGGGTGTCTGTATGAGGCCATGGATAGGGCCAAAGAGTCTATCAAAAATTACTACAAGGGGGCTAGACTCAAATATGACTCCATTTGGGAGATTGTTGATAGGAGGTGGAACAATCAGTTCCACCAACCCATTCATGCAGCAGGATACTTCCTCACCCCTCGTTTCAGATACGGTGATTCTTATTCAAATTTTAGTAAGACTTGATTTCACTTTGTTTTTCTAGGTTGTGTACTAAGACTTGGTTTCACTTTGTTTTTGTTTTAGATATGATGATTCCTTTACAGATCCTAATGGTGAGGTCATGGAGGGCCTCTCTATATGCATTCAGAGGATGCTACCCAATGTTGCTGAGAGAGACCTTGTTGCGACTAAACAACAAATCTATGTGGAATCAAAGGGTAAATTATTCTCTTCAAAGTTGGCAAAGAGAGCGAGAGGCACTCAAACCCTAGGTAAAAGTAGGAACATTTGCATTTTTACCATTTGATAAATTATGTTTCGCTTGTCTCTTTTCTTTCTAACTTCTCAATATTTTAATTTGCAGAGGCTTGGTGGCAAAGTTGGGGTGGAAATGCCCCACATCTAAAGAAATTTGCTCTCAGAATCTTATGCCAGCCTTGTAGCTCATCCCATTGTGAGCTTATTTGAGTCCATCCACACAAAGAAGAGAAACAAGTTAGCCCAAAAACGCCTCAATGACCTTGTCTATGTGCAATACAATCTTAAGTTGTGCTTGAGAAGGGCAAAGGAAGCACCAACTGGTCCAATTGATTTGGAAGATATAGATCCTTACTCTAATTGGACGGCACAGGAGCAGCCTCCATTGTTTACAAAGGATGACATCGCTGATTTGGAGAGGCGGGCTATGGAGGAGGAGGGGTGTGGATTTGGTTTCACATTGGATGACATTGAGGAGGATGAGGATTCAGATGAGGAGTCATTAGTAGTGCCAATGCCAGAAGATACATCCAAGATGGAGAGCGAGTCACACACATTAGCAGGGATACCGAGCGAGGAGGCACAGTCACGCTTAGTGCAGTGTTCTACTTCTAGGACTAGGCCCTCTACTTCTAGTTCCTCTCCCTTATTTGCTCATAGATTTGGGAAGAGGAAGATGTAATTGTAATTTGTAATGATGTATTTCCTTCTAGTTTTGTAGAAACTGTTTAACTTTACTATTTTGCTTCCAGTCATCAACATTCCACATGAGAATGTGATTTTGTACCCACGTTGCATTTATATATATCTGATCTTAGCTTGTTTCTTTTGTTTTCTCGTTAATTAACTCATTGGATGCATCTTCTCATAGAATTTTGCAAAAAAAATGCATTTTTAATTAAATTTTATGTTATTTTTAAGTTCCCGAGTTTTTCCAAAAACTGGCCGATTTTTTCCCGAGTATTCTTTTTCAAGGCTTGGCGAGTTTTTGCTGAGTCCGGGTTTTCCATCTATGGGGCAGATAATGCTTCATATGCTAGATATTAAATCCAACTGATAATAAAACAACTATTACTATAAACTAGGAACTCTATATGAATGTGACAGTACATTTAAAAGTTAAAACATGCAGCCTGAAATCTTTAACACTTATCTGGGATTCCTGCTACTTGCTTGAATGCTAAGTCCACATTTACTCTAATCTGATATAAATACAACTTCTAATACCACAAATAACCCTCATCTATATCATTGCATTGTAATTAATTGTATCTTATTCATGTTTTGTTAGAGACGAGTAAAAAGGAGAGAAAGGAGTGATTGGAGGAGTGAAAGGAGTGAATGCGGGTGATAGAGGAGTGACAAGGAGCAAGAAGAAAAGGAAGATTTGACACCTTTTGGTAGGGTTTTTTTGTTATATTTTCTGATTTTTATTTGTAATTGTTTTTGTTGTTTCAAAGTTTTTTCATTTCTGTTGAATCTCAAGATTGAAGAATTTTTAAATTTTGTTTTAGAATTTGAAATTTATCAAAAATTAAAATAAAATTTAGAGTTTTAATTTTTTGAAGTGGGCTGAACTAGGTGCTTATTGAATTTATTTTCATTTTGTGAAATGTAGTGTCACAATGACCTCTCATAGTCATGATATGAGTGAAGATGATACGGATATTCATTCTCATGGTTCAAGTCAATCAAAATATGAACCTGAGCATGAGGTTGAGGGGATGAGCATGGGGCTAATCCAAAAGGCCCAACTAGCTCCATGGCTAGCGAATAGTGGCTACAAATTGCCCCTCCGAACTTTTGGCAAAGTTTACTAGGAGTCCTTATGATCCCAAGTCTCCTCTCAAACAATTCACAACAAGAATAACAGCTCCAACAGCAATGGGAGGTGGCACAAGGAAATGGAGATGCAACATTTGTAATATGGAATGGTTTGGAAGCATTATTAAAAATATTGAGTACAAAATTGAGTTCAAAAAGCTTTGGGGTGTTCTTGAAGACAATACAATTGCAATGCCTACTATTTTGTCTGTAGGATTCAAGTTCAAACTATTCAGCAAATGCAGGGCCAGCCACATGTTTCAACTTGTACATTGCATCTCAGAGCAGCAACGATGTTAGGACCAGCCTCAAGACCTTCATCCACTCCTAGTGTTGTAGCTCAACCACAAGAGGGCAAGGGGAAACGCAAGATGCAAAGTAATCCAACAGCTTATTTGCTCAATGTGCAAATCAAGGGTCAAATAGATGATGTCATTGGCAAGTTCTTATTTGTCAATGGCATCCCCTTTGATGTAGCTCGATCTCCTTATTATAAGGAGATGATACCGATGGTGGCAGGGGAGGACCATCATATGTGCTACCAAGTGAGCACAAATTGAGGACCACGATCTTGGATAACAACTATGCCTCCTTATTATAAGGAGATGATACCGATGGTGGCGGGGGAGGACCATCATATGTGCTACCAAGTGAGCACAAATTGAGGACCACGATCTTGGATAACAACTATGCCAAGATCAATGTTTTGATGGAGAAGATGAAGGCATGTTGGGTAGGACGTTGAAGCTAACAAATATGATGATAAGGTCATTAAGGAAGCAAGGGTGTTGTGGAAACCACGATTAGTGAGTGTTAATGTTAAAGAAGATAGTTTATTTGTTGCAGTGCCCAGGATCGATGAATGTGAATCCATGTTATGTTGTCTTGGCATGACGTGGATAAAGGTTTCCATAGTTGTGATTGCTTGAGAACAACCAATCTCAAGAAGGGCGGACTGTAATGTCCTCTTTTTACAATTAAAAAAATACTATATGGTAATGCTGGGTAACAGCTGTCCTAGAATTATTGGAATCTACAAAGCATGCAGCGCTGAAGTTGAAGGATGCCTACCATTTCTTTAAGATCTAGTAATAATAAAACTGATATTAAAATGAAGTTTAGTTATCATAAAAGTCAAAAGAAATATGAAATGTTGCCTATTCAAGAAAAAAGGTATACAAGGAAGATCCATCAATGAGAACCAGTGACATTGTTTTGGCCCAGATATTTTTTAATATGATTTTCCCTTGTTGAAAATGAATCAAGTTTCTAATAGCCTAAAGATGAAATCCTCTAGCCCCGAAAATAAGGATGAAACACCTTAATTCTTATATGTAAGTTAGTGGACGAAAGCCCTGATTTAGGCAGACTTTAAAATAAATTTCATAGATATTTTATTGAAGATAAATCACTGCATATCAGAGGAAGATTTATAGCAGAAATAAGAGGATAAGTTCTATATTTTCTAAACTATATTCTAAGTATTATATTATTTAATAAATCATTAAGGTGCAGTTTCTAAGTTAAATTCATACTTATAATTAATTATGCTACTGTTATTGAGTTAAGGATCATCATCAGGCAAATTGAAAAAGGGGACAATACATATTTTGCCATCAGGAAATGAATTAAAAAAAAATTCCCAAACTAGCAGACCAGTCCCCATTTCACCAAACCATCGTACATGATGTGTTTGGCTATAAATTAAGGTGTATTAAGCACATTTCTAAATGGATGTTTCAAAAGTGAAAATTATTTAGATAGCCTCAAAAGCCTACCACAAATTTTCTATATTTGCAACTCTATTCCTCACAGCATGTGGAGAATCATAAACAAAATTTATTCTGATTGAAAATCAGTGAGAGAGAGAAATTTGCTTATATTTTGGAAAAACCATTTTTCAGAGCATGCAGCAAATCATAAAAAAATTATACTGATTGGAAATCAATGAGAAAACAAGAAATGTGCTGCTAATAGAAAATATATCAGATTCCCTAAACCCTAGCACAATGCATGTCATAGTATTAAAGTGGATTGAACTCAGTTAAATCCAAAATAATGTTTCAGATATAACAACGTGTGGAAATAATCTTAAAAACCCATCAAGTTTTATTTTTTAGAACTATTTCAGCTTGTCGTTTCTCCTGAAAAAGAGCAAATGGTAAGAAAAATGTTGTCTGATTCGATATTAATGGTAAGCAAAAATTTTGCCAAAAAATGAAAATAAAACGCCCATACCCTGAACCCTTGCACACCATGTGCCGTTCTCATTAAAGAGGATTGAATACAGTTTAATTCAAATAGGTGTTTCTAAAACAGCAACTTGTAGTAAGAAGCTCAAAAATCTACTATAAGTATTTTTTCCTATTTTAGCAAGTTTATTTCTCCCAATATGAAGCAAAGATAGTAAAAAACATTATTTGATTGGATATCAACCAAAAAAAAACAGACTCCCAAAACCGGAAAATCAACATAATACCTACTTCCCCAAATCCTTACATGCATTGTGTATCAATATATTAAAGTGGAGTGAACACAATTGCATCCAGATAGATGTTTAAGATATATAAACTTGCAGAAATTATCTCTAAAATCCACTTCCTGAGAGTAGCAAAAGATAAGCAAGACCATTTCTGCTTGGTGATCCATGCAAAAACAATAAAATTACAAACTTTATTAGAAAAACAGCATACGAAGCCCCCAATTCCCTCTAATAATTTATACGCACCATTAGTCTGCCCATTGGCAGCTGAGACAGCTTTTGCCTCGGCTTTAACGAATTTACCCTCAACCTCCATCCGTGCATCGTCGCTCCTCAATTCCCCACTCTCAGATTCCTCGATCTGCCTACTGTTCGCATCATTATCTCCCTCACTTTCTGAGGTTTTAATTACAGGAGCCTCCTCTGCAACAATATTGCCAGTGGGAGCGTGACTGTCAGCTGGCGGTGATGAATAAAAACCAGGCGACTGCGAACCTGAGGCTATATGTGGGGGGCCGCGGCCATACGATTGGGGATTAAACCCTACAGAAGGGTTCCCAACGTTTATTGCAGGATTTGTTGGGTTTACCAATTGTGGGCGATTCATCGGATTCACTGGAAAAAAGGCAGCGGGAGCTGCCTGGGGAGGCGGAATATTATAATAAGGCTTTTGAACAGGGTTTTGAACAGGAGCAAAGGCCGGGGCATTTACATTGAATGAAAAGGAGGGGGCATTCGCATTCAGTCGAGAAGGAGCCGGCGGATTCGAAGATTGAGCATCCATGTCTTCCCACGAGTCTGGCTCGGCCATTTTTCTAGGGTTATAAAAAACAAAACCAAACAAAAACAGATCGTCCCTATCAATTCTAACTCAAATCGAGCGAGATGTAGCTCAAAGGAAACAGCAGAAAACAGAGAATCTAACCAGGAGAAAGAATTCTTACCTTCACACTATAAAAATGTTCAATACGATACTATAGGGTTTACTGGACACAGCCTCAAGCGTGACAAAATGAATATTGCTCTGGAATGAAATAGAATTGCGGTGAAATGAATGGGAGGTGGATTTCTATGGAGGGTAAATTCTTACTTCTATTATTTTTATTTTGTGGGATGCTGAAGACGACGTGTACTTTAAGCGGAAAATAGAATATCTGATATTTAATTTGGAAGTCGACTTTTTATTTTTGTTTGTTTTTTTGGGGTTTTCTTTTTTGTTTTTTTGTTTTTTTAATTATATAGCACCTCATTATTAATTATTAATTATTAATTATTATCAATTGTATTTTTGTGTGTAATGGATATATGGAAGAGGTGTGAAGGTCAATTAGAAAAGAGTCTATTATTTTCTATACATGTGTAGTACATGAGGTCAATTGGTAGGTCGTTTAGGAGATGATGTTGTTTGTGCAATAAAGGTCTTAATGGAGAAGTCATAGCTTCAATCTAAGTATGCATTCCCTTACAAAGATCCAAACATAATTGAAAAAAAAATTTACATTAGAAAGATAATTAGGCTCCATTACAAATAGGAACATTTTATGTTTGCAATAGGGAGAGAGGGAAAGTGAGAAGAGAATGGAGAAAAAGAGGGAGGGATGGAGATAGAGAGGACTAACAAAATAGAGATTGAGAGGAAGATAGAGATAGAGATGGAGATGGAGATGGACGAGAGCAATAGAGAGAGGGAAGGGGGGGGGGGGGGAGGTTCCCCCACTTTTTGCTTAGTTGCTTATCATTAAGCTTAGGTGTCCTTAGGTTGGCAACATTTTAAGTTTTCTTAGTTTCCTAAGAATGTGAGTCGAGTCTAAATTCCTAGCTCGATAAGTTGAGAGGAGTTGTTTAAGGATTGAATTCCAATTGCAAAGGTTTAAGGACGAGGAATAAAGTTGTGATTGCTAAAGTTGGATTAAGGGTAAAGGTATGAAAAAATCACTAAGTAAAAAATTGTCACTAGTTGTAGTGAAATGTTGCTAGGTGGAAATGAAAATTCAAAGGGAGGTTTAAAATGATAAGTGGGAATCAAATTTCAAGATTAAAATTCTAAGTCCTTAGTTGAAAAATGAAAGAAATTCAAGTTGCAAGCGAAAAGGAAGGAAGTTTTTGCTTGTTTATAGATCCTAGGTGAAAAACCAACTTATAGTTTGTTTATTTTCCAACTTATAAATAGATTTCCAACTTATAAATGAATTTCCAACCCCCTTTGTTGTGCATTTTCAGCTCCCACCTATAATTTCCACCCAAGAAATGAAGAGGAATGTTGCAAGATTAAATAGGTTTGGGATTAAAATGATAAATTTTGGCAAATGAGGTGAAATTTTGGTTTGTAAAATGAGTTTCAGGGAGGGGAAAAGGAGATTTTTCGTACAAGTGAGGATGTTTTGAACAAGGAGGTGAATTTTTTTTTAATAAAGAAGGTGAAAATCTAGCTAAATTTTTTTTGCTCATTTCTAGCTTCTAGCTAGAAATTTGACCTCCTTGAGGAGCATTTCCAGCTCCTTATTGGAATCTTGCCCTTAAGTGAACAAGACATTTTGAGGTAAACAATTGCTAAGTCAAGGTGAAGTTCGATCGAAGAAGACAGAGGCATTGAGAGATAATAAATTTTGATTTAAAATTGAAGAAAATAGAAATAATTTTAAGAATCAACTTTTGACAAATTGAGAAGTGAAAGGAAAGTTTAAGTTTTACCATGAGAATTTGGATTTTATTTTGCTCATTTCTAGCTCCAAGTTGGAAATCTGGCCGAAAATTTTGCTCATTTCCAACTCCTAGTTGAAAATCTAACCTAGACAATAGGTGCATTTTGAAAGATGATTTCTAGCTCCTTGTCTAAAAACCAAGCTAGGGGGAGAAATCATGTTCAAAGACAAAAAAAAAATAAGGTGATTTCCACCTAAATTTCTAAAATATGCTCAACACTGCAAAAGCTACTTCTACCTAAATCAAAAAAATGTGTGCTCATGCTTGTGATTTCCAACTTTATATCTCAAATGGCCTCAAGGATAAAAGGGGGAATTATTAAATTTGACAAGGAAGAAGTGCTTTGAGTTCCCCCTCTAATTTCCACCCAAGGGAGAAATCAACAAGTTTTACCTAGCATTACCAACTCCATTGTGAAAATTCACCCAAGGTTGGGAGCATTTCCAGCTTACCCTTGAAAATCCAAACTCCTTTAAGACATGATTTATAGCTTGTATGTGATAACACGCCCTAGGAAGATAAAAGATTCAAGATAAAAGGAGGAAAATCAAAGAAGATCCTATTAACTAATAGCATAACACATTGTGGAAATATGAATGAGGTTTGGGTCTAGCTTTCCAACATTATATTTATACCTTTAGCAAAGAAAGAGTGATGCAAATAAAGAGGGATGGCCTCAAAATAACAAAGGTTTTTTTTTAGATTTCAATGAAATAATGTGTAGGCCAACCTCCTCAACAGAGCAAACACCAACCTTCAGTCATGTCTCTTAAGCACTATGAGTAAAGGTAAAAGGTATGTCATTCATTTTAACATCACTCAAAGCACAATTTGATTTTTTCATAGCAAAGAAATAAGCAAACTTTCAAATCTAATCTTTTAGGAAGTGACTTTGAAGCACAAGCAAGCATTTTCAATGCTAGACTTTCAGGTTTGATTCTTAGGACACAAATTTGGAGAGACAAACCCAAACATAAAACACATAATGTTGCAAGAGAAAATACAAAATTAGAACCCCATAGTGTGAAAATCAAATAATAAGGTGTGAAAAATATGCCTTCGAAAGTGCAAAAATTTTAGAGATAAAGGTGAGAATTTGAGGTAATAACATGCAAAACTTGAGAATAAACAAATAAATAAAATTCAACAAAATCAAGAGTTGTTCAAGTTTTATTTTCAATAAGAAAAGGTAATATGCATGAGTTGACAACAAGATTGTGAAGGGTGAAATTCTCTTATCCAAATGCAAATTCAACTTAAAATGAAATCTTGTTCTTTAAAGGTGTTAATCGTGAAAATATCTTAAGTCCTTTAAAATTTGTTTACCTTCGTTATTTTGTAAACTTGATACAAGTAATTTTCTCTTTCCTTGGAATGAGTGATGATGATTAATCACAAAGATGGAGTACAAGTTCGAGCTCAAAGACTATATTCAATGCATGGGAGATTCTATTCAAGACACATTCAAACAAGCACGGTGAATTTATCTATGAATAGAAGGCTATCACAATCTTGGATTTCCTTTGGAAATTCAAGATCGATATGAAGGACCCAAAAACATAAAGGTCTACAAACTCAAGATATTAAGGAGGCTCGATGTGGGATGACAAGATGAGAACAGTTCAATGAGAAGATTCCCAAAACAAAGAGGATGAAGAAAACCCATGAAGACAGAGTAATTTGATAATATGAGGCATCAACATTAATTTAAGGATAGAATAATGTTGTGTAATGCTTCGTTAGGGAATCCGTGAGAAATTAACCTAACTTTACACTAATTTGATGTAATATTTTATAATAAAAAAATTTAAACATACAATGAACAATTCAAATGCGGAAGCAAGTACAACAAAAGTTAAGGTAACATCATTACCATATGATAAGACATTATATCATTGTTCATAAACTCAGTAAACATTCCCAAGGGTTCCAAGATGTAGTTACACATGAGTTAACTAATCTACTAAGAATGATCCATAACAGAATCACACGATATATCTTAGATTCATTTTTAAAGCCAATTTGAAGTATGAACTAGTTCTTTACTTAATCACAATGAAAAGAACATGAATCATAAAATACACTAACATGTACATTATAGTTGATAATAATAAGATACCATCATTATATCAATGTAAGCAAAGGTACATACAATAAGATAAAATGAGACATCATGGATTACATAACAATACATCTTCTACTACACATGTCACAGAGATCATGGTAATGAATCAAGTCACAAATACTATACAAGTACATATACATCTTTTGAATTAATGTCACTAACCAGTACATAAAATGGAATATAAGATATAAATCTCATGATGACAATAAGAAATCTCCAAGCAATGAATAAGAAGATAGAAGCGGCAACAAGAATCATCCAAGCATAAGAACACAAACATCGGATCCAAATGGTAATAGAAAGGTTATAAAATATAAATAATCAAGACATAAATTAGATATACCAAAAGAAATGTAGGAACCTAAAACACATACAAGGAAGTGTCATCACATACGTATAACCCTTCGACTTCATCCTAACAGCCTCTGTAGACCCCAACACCCAAGTGACCATATGCAGTATCAGTAAACCTCTCATGCATAAAAGGCTACTAATTATGTCATAACATGTGCCACAGTAGATGACAAGCATCATCTCACACTCCATCCTAGCCTATACTAGCGCTCAAGGAATCAGTGAGGTACACATTTATCTTATTAATGTTTTCTCTCAATTAATTTATTGTCACTAATTTATTAAGCTACTTACAATGAGTGATCCTAGAAGCCACTTGAGGGCCACAATGCTCATTCCAAACCACTTCTCATCTATGCTCATAGATTACCTGCCCTAATTCTCCCAACAAAAAACTAAAGAGAAGGAAAAAACCAAAACCATAAAAGACTTCTCACAAACCATTACATTGTAAAAGTCATCAACGACAAGTGTTGGAGCATAGTAAACAATATCACATCCTATATAAGGATGTAAACTATCCATCCCATAATAGACACCTCAATAAAAAAAATTACAAACTCTCATAGTTTTATAACACAAGATCAATGATCATCAATAGCATTTTTCTCTAACATGAGTAAAACATAAATCAACAATATCATCTTTCAGATCATAGAATAATCACAATAGAAGAAATAAGGTGACCAAGTAGAATTTCAACACAATAATGGTCATCATCTTTTTGTGGTCAAATAACATAATGATTGAGACTCGAGAGTACATGACATAACATCACAGATGCACCCAAAACCATACATACATAATCGTGACATCAAAATGGTTATGATTTTCAACAATATAAACTCAAAGAGTAAAAAGTATAAATCCATAAAATAATTCAAGTTTCAAAAGACAAAATCCCCTCACAGGACATTACTCTACCCATAACCAACAAGTAATCACAAACAAAAACAAAATAAAACAAAACCCCAACTATAAAACACATCCACATTTAAACTCACATCAAATGAAATTAATATTATTTTATATATTTTTGTTTTCTTTCTAAAAATAGAATATCATTGCATGCAAATAAATATATCTTTCTTAAATAACATTCAAGTGAATATATCTTTCCTAAATAACATGCAATTGAATATATATTCTTTAAATAACATGCAAGTGAATATATCTTTCCTAAATAACATGCAACTCAATATATCTTCCTTAAATAACATGCAATTGAATATATCTTTCATAAATAACATGCAACTAAATATTTCTCCCTTAAATAACGTGCAAGTGAATATATCTTTCCTAAATAACATGCAAGTGAATATATATTTCCTAAATAACATACAAGTGAATATACCTTCCTTAAATAACATGCAAATAGATATATCTTTCCTAAATAACATGCAATTGCAATACCCCAAAAACGAGCTTCAATACCATTGACCTCCCACATCGACAAATCGATCGAAATTAACTCTAAAGTCCTAACCTAAGGCACATCTGCACATCAAATCATCGAAACCCTAATCAATCCTATCTTAATTCTACATTGGAGAATATTCCTAAATATTCCTAATCTATCCTAATTATTTATAACTAAATATTATTTGGCGATAAATGATATTATTTTATTTATCCAAAGTCAATTAATTGAATATGTTGAATATTTAATTAATTAAACTATATTTGGCCACTTAATTAATTTAATTAGATTTAATTGAATTTATTCATAATTAATATTGTTTTTATTTGACAATGAATCAAATTTCTAAAAATAATTGATTAAATATTTATTTAATTGATTAAAATCAAATTGTCAATTTTAATAATATGATTTTGAATAAAGTTTGATTAAAATAATTGATTAACCCATAAATCAGTTATTTTTATTCAAATCAGTTAAGTTGAGAATAAAGCACATGGAAATTTAAATAATTCATAATTATCCATGCACAAATCAGAAAAGCAGTTAAACTCTAAAATAACTATTAAATTCAATTTGTTAACTTTTTGAACTCAACATGTGATTGTGAGTTGAAAAGCAGATTGGAGTGATCTGAACTTCTAATTTGAGTTGAAAAGTTGATTTTGCATAATTTTGTGAGATAACTATTTTTAATTTCCTGATAACTCAACAATCAATCTAAGTTGATCAGGGAGAGATTTTTGGCTTTCCATGAGTTCTCAAAAACCCTAGATTTCTATATAAACAGACCTCAGTCCTTTACAAATGGCTGCGAATTTGGAGAATCCTTGCATGTGCAATCTCGCGAATTGGAGAATGTGTCATTTTTGAGATTCTTGCTAACCATTTTTTTCATTTCATTGAATTCATATCATTGCTAGATTATATTTCAATTCATCTTTCAAGGTTTTAGATCATTTTTACATAGTTTTCATCATTATTGCATAGAAAAATCCAAAAAACATTGCTTAAATATGCATTCATTTTCATAGCTTTCATCATTTAAATCCTTTGTTTAGGTGTTGCATTGTCATTGATCTCGGTTATTTTCTGAGAATACCATACTCGCATCTACTAGAAGGCAGTAAATCGTCTGGTTAATGATATTTGTCCTTATTGCATATTTTTCTGATTATTAACCAATAATGTTTTACTGAAGTGTTCTATCTATAAACATGTACAAATTTCACACACACATTTCTGGTGCCCATTGTGGGGCCCGACAATAGGTTTCCATTCTTCAAATTTTCATTTTCTGACATTTTCAATTCAAGCTTCAATTTTTAATTTTTATTATGTACAATCTTGTACGACACTTACAGATTGTCGTATCATAACCCTCTGTCTGTCGTACAATAGATGACATTTTGCATTATCGTATTAGTTGTTATATATTGTCGTATATGCCTTGAATTATCGTGTGTGTAGGTACCCAGAGTCGTATTGTGCCTGAATTGTCATATGGGAACTGGTATATTATCATACGAGTTTAGACTCCAGTTTTCAATTGTCGTATCAGATTTTGATCAATTCTTGAGATATTTGATTTGAGATTTCGACTAACAGCTGACTTTGACATTTGTTATCTACTGGTGTCTAATCATTTTCATAGCCTAAAGCATCTTTTCAGGATGAAAAGATGAAGACTTGAGCATAAAAACCCGATCTTTAGCCTCTTCTTGTCTTAACTTCTAAACCCTTCTTTTGCAGGAAACCCTTTCAGAAAATCGCTTGTCAAAGATGCTCATTCAACAAAATTTCTAACAAGTGATTTTACAAGGTGCCAAAGCATCATTGAGCAAATATTATATTTGCTTAGTACCTCTTTTTTTAGGCACCTAGTTAATTAGGTACATGCACTTATTGTCATTGAGGCAGATATTGAGGGGATTATGCTCTTCTCCTTCTTAGGAGAATCAGAAACCCAAAAGGTATCTTCCCTAGTGCCAATTTGCATACTATCTCTGGATTAACTCTATTTGGCATGTTTTGGATAGGGAAAAGGACAAGGTTAGGTGATTATGCTCTTCTCTTTCAAAGAATCAGAAACCCAGATCCTGTGGTCCTCAACCTCACATTTGCATTAAATTTAGAGGGCCTGCCAGAGAGGTAAAAAGCTCCCTGGAACAACCCAAGTGGGTACAAGTCTTACGCTGACTCTTCCACCCCACTATAAAATTTGATGCTTTCTTAAGGTTAAAGTCTCAGAAGACATAGTTGTGCTTGTTCCTTGGATTCATTCCATGAACATGCTGATTTTGTGTAGAGCAGATCTGCTTAAATCTTGCTTGCAAGACTACACTAATCAGGGTACTCATAGGGTTAACAGCCTCAATCTTGCTTGTGGAACTATGGGAGACAATTATGAACGGATGCCTTGATTAAAAGTCTAAGCTAGTTTGCTACTGATCTTCCTCCGAAGGATTTCTAGTGCTTGTGCGAGGTGAATAGTAATCACCCCAAGACACTCATCATATCGAGCCCTCTTTAACGCTTGAACTCGGCTAATATGGGCTTCAACATCCATTGTGTGTTGTTGGACCTGCATATTCTGAGTGTGTTTGTAAGTCAATGAGCAAGTAATACATCTCTTCTCCTAGCTAGGGCAAGGTAGGTGTGATTGATTCATTGAGTTAGTTCCCTCATGTTTTCTATGATTGTGAGCCTACTGCTATGATAAACAACCTCAGAAAATCCAATACACAAATCTTCAAAAACCTAGACAAAAATTTGCAAAACAATCGAGACCAAAATATGGAAAAACTTGACAAATTGCAACAAAATCCTTTTCTAGTGTCAACTATAGTCCAAATCCTCCAACTGTCATATGACAATTACATTTAACCTACAACTATCGTGCCAGAACCCCCAAGTATCGTACGAGTACCCATATTGTGTCATACAAGAATTGTCAAAAACCTTCAACAAAAGAAAATCATGGTGTTAGTTGTTGTACGAGCCTTTACAATTGTCATGCCAGACCTCATTATGTGTTGTACGAGCCTAGATACTGTAGTACGATAGTTTCCCCAAAATTGGCAAAAAGTCTAAATTTTGTCAGAAATTCAACCAATTTGCAGCTATTATCCACATTCTATTAGAATATTCATTGTGTCATGAACAAAGAAGAACAACATAAAATCCTCTTATTTTCCCAAAAGTGATCCTTTAGCTCGATTTGTCATATGATTGATAATTATGAACCACGTCTCATCTTGTGTCAAAAACCTTGTCAGAACAACCTCGATTTGTCATCTCAAAATGACTAAATGTTGTGAATTCATGTCCACCATATTTTGGGCATCTACCAATACATCTCGGGCATAATATCCCTCATTTACATCCAATCAATCTTTTGTAAAATCAATCTTGACAAGGTTTCATCACCTGATATCTCCTAATTCAGATTATCTGTCAAATTTCTTATCATCCTCTCTGGATTCACCTAAGGTTAATGGTGGAAGCTAGAGCTTCTTCGCATAGAAAACCCAGAGAAGAACCAAAGATCTCACCTTCATCTTCTCTTATTGTCCAGACATTACATCAACCTTACGACACCAATCTTTGTGAAGAATATGCCCTTGGCAATTTGTGCCTGAAAGGAGGTCACACAACCCCTCCTGCATCAACACAAAATCTCAATCAAAGTACAACCATGTCTCAAGGCAGAGCTAACCAAGGCTTGCAAGGCCAACAATCCAATCATGGTGGAGATCAAGAACCCACACCATTAGAAATTGAACGATTTCGTGATGATGACCTCTTTAAAAGAATCATGAAACACTTCTTACAAGAAGAAAAAGAGGCATACTTCCTACAATGGGCTCAATAAGGAGCCAAACTTCCTCGAGACTTTAGTGTTGAAAATATTGTAACATAAGAGGAATAAACCCCCATCACCGCCATGATGAAACAAATGCATGCTATGCAAGTCAAACTCAACAAGCTAGAAAAAGAGAAAGAACCTAAAGAATTCTCTATGGAGGCCCTATGCCCATTTCCATTCGATCAAAGCTTGTATATGCCACCATTCCCAAAAAGAGTGGAGCTCCCTAAATATGACAAATATGATGGAAATTCTGATCTCGAGATCATGTCAAGGAATTATGCACTCTATCCATGGAGTTTATGCACGAACCAACATACTTAATGCATCTCTTCCCATAACCTTTGGGAGGAGCAGCCATCAACTGGTTCTCTAGGATGCCTCCAACTATCAAGACTTTTGAGGAGTTAATCAAATTGTTCTATCAACAATACTCCTACAAAATCCAACATCTGGTCACAATGATCGATATCTGCAATCTGAAACAAAATTCAGGAGAACCCTTCCTAACCTTCCTCAAATGCTGGAGGAAGAAGTTTTCACTCTATGCCCGACAAATTCCATAAAATGAGAAACTAGAAATCTTCATCAATAATCTGGTTCTGGAAATCAATTATCATCTCCAAATGTAGAATCATACCTCTTTCAACAAAATGGTAGAAAATGCCATTAAAATAAAAATGTACTTATTCGTAAGGAAGACATGTCGCTTCATAAGGAGAACAAGTATGATTCAGGTTCTAGTTCCAACAACAAAGATAAGGGCAAATTCTGGAACAAAAATAAAAATATTGTCATAGATGGTGTTGTTGACCACATCAGTACTCCACCCAAAGCACCAACATTCAATCTCACTATTGGCACTCAGGCCATAAAAGCTTCAAAAATGAAGGCGACTGAACCTGCTAAAAAGTCAACTGACTATAAACCATGGGTTACAAAACCAAAGCGCGAGTTCACTCCTTTAGGTGAGTCCTTGGAATCTGCCATGAAAACTCTATTGGGAAACAATATCATCACATTACCTGAGATTAAACCATATGACCCCGAAGTCAAACCTAAATAGTGGAAAGAGACCGATTTCTGTGATTTCCATCGAAATAAGGGTCATAAAACCAATAAATGCACACGTCTAAAGCATCTCATTCAAGACAAAATTGACGTTGGAGAAATTGTGATTGACAACCATAAATCCAATAATGATCATACAGCATTCACAGAACCTTTTCCAAACCATGATCAAGGAGACTCCTCTTCTAAACCAAACATGGGTGCTAAAGTTAATTACACTTACTCTTGTAACAATGATGTCATCAACATGGTAGAACCATGCCTGACTAAACATTGTAATGTCATCAACATTGTCAAAAATGACAGAGAGAATAAGATAGCTAATGCAGTAACTTGATCTCAAGCTCAGGTAACTCTCCAAGGACAGAACTCAGGTTCATCAAATGCCCCAAAGGTACCATTTAATCTTACATCTACATCTAAACAAAGGACTACTTCCAAATATTCAAATTCTAAAGAGTCCAAAGCAGTATCTACAACATCATCCATCAACTGCAACACACTAATGCCAAAATTTCTATATTTGAGCTATTACGGATCTCTCCTGCTCATCGTGCAATTCTGGACAAAGCTCTAATTGGCTCTAATGTTCTTGAAGATCTTGATCTTGACAAATTCCAAACAATGGTGGGTAACTTGACGTCCCCTCAATACATATCCTTTTCAGAAAAAGATGACAACTCACTGAGTCACCCACATAACCAGCCCTTGCATATTGTAGTCCTAATCCAAAACCATCGTGTCAAAAGTGTGTTGATAGATGGAGGTGTTGGTCTAAATATATGTTCCTACAAATTGGTTACACAATTGGGATTCTCAGAAGATGCTATTGATCCTAAAAAGAAAATAACCATAAAAGCATATGATGAACAAGAAAGGAATTCTAAAGGAGTCATTGTGCTACCTATTCGAACAGGACCTACCATCTAAGATATCACCTGTCAAGTACTAGATCTCCCATTGGCCTATAACATTCTTCTAGGAAGGCCCTCGATTCATGAGACATAAGCTATTCCATCAACATACCATCAATGTGTCAAATTTACCTATGATGGAGTAGGGGTTACTATACTTGCAGAGATGTCAGCATCTTGCAATGCTTTGAAAGAAAGTGTAGATAAACTTGTTCCACATAACAGGGAGTCTTCTACCAAACAAATAGACATATCATCTACATAAAAAATGGAAGACCTCTCAAAAGGATTCAAGATCAAAGACACAAGCATGGGAGAATACACAATGGAACCAGTCCTATCTCTCACATCTCTCCCGCTTTCACCTAAGTCTTATGGACAACCTTCAGAGAAAGTAAGACCTACAACCAAAGAACCTCAGGTTATCTTTGATGGGAGTTTCATCACAGAGCATGTTTCCAAACAAGAATCAGATGAGGAAGAGGCTATATTAGCTTGGATATATAAAGATGAGTCTCAATCACAGGCAGTTAAAAAATGTGACTCTAAAATACCTAAGATTCCTACAAAATCATATGGACCAGGTCACAAACTAATGTCTAAAATAGAATACACTAGAAAAGGACCTCTAGGGACAAGAGGTAGAGGCATCATCAAACCCATTGAACATCGTGGGAGGAAAACCAAGGATAAAATAGGAATAGGTTATCATAAGAAACTTTTCTGTCTCAGTGGAAGCTCTACGCATGTCATAGAATAGATAGAACCATAAATAGATACTCAACAATAGGAAGAAACACAAAACTTAGGCAGTGATGATTCAGACACAAATGATGTTTTTCCTTATGAACCTATACCTCAACATATCTTAGATCTTCTTGAAAATGAAAAGGAACCTAAAAGGATTAATGTGGTAGACACACAAGAACCTACTACTGAACAAGAGATAGTCGCAACACAAGAACTGACTGATCTTGAAAACAAACAAGAAGAAGAAGGTGTACCTCTCACAATAGTTGAACATTTGGGACACAACAGTGATTCTAAGATAGACTCCCATGAATATGAATTCTGCTCAAACTCTTAAGGTAACCCTTCTTGGGGCATTCGTCTGGATTTTACACATATTCTTAATTTTCCTAGGGATCCAAATGAAGAATCAAATGACTATGAATGGGGAATTGTTCTAAAAGCTTATAACAAAAAAACACATAGATGTCATTCACCGATAAGCACCTACGTCCGAAATGAGTCTAGAATGAAATGAAAGACCTCATGAGTCTGATTCACTTATCACTAACGCAGGATCCAACAATGACGTTGAGACACTTAATGAACTAAACATTATGAGTAGTAATATCATCCTTGAATTTGAGAGTTGAATCAGAACCAATGATGACAACATTGTATGCATAAACACTATCTGCCAATCCTTTCCCACACTTACTATCCAACATCCTGAGCTTATTGACCAAACATCCGATAATCCAAGCCAAGACATCCACACTTTTCATACAGACTACGCTCTCGCATGTTATCTAAACACAGTATGAAGACTTCCATCAGTGAACCTAGCATCAGGATGATAAAGTTGGATATCAAGTATCTCAGTAAAAAGAATAAAAGAAAAAAGAAAAAGAGTTATGGGGGTGAAAACCACTATGTGGCAGTCTCATAACCTAAAATAGTAAAAACAAAAGACATATCCGGAGGTGAATACCTCTCTGAGGCACGTAAGGTTGAGATATGTGATGTCCTTCAGAGTCATTTATAGGACAAATCTCCAATATTGATAGAACCAACTCAGCCTATCAAATTGGGTACAACAGAGGAACCACAGTTGATTCATGTAGCACAATCTCTGTCAAAAGAAGAAAAACAAGCATTCACAAAATTCTTAACAGAGAAGAAGATCAACTTTGCATGGAAATATTTAGATATGCCTGGATTGGATCCTAATCTCATCATGGATCATCTCTCTATCACTCCAAGAGTTAAACTAATCAAGCAAAAGTTGTGAAAAATGCATCCTCGCATAGCACTCCTTGTCAAAGCTGAGTTAGAGAAACTGCTAAAAGTCAGATTTATCCGAGTCATAGATTATGTAGAATGGATCTCCAACATAGTTCCAATATCAAAACTAGATAAATCTATCAGAGTATGCATAGAATTCAGAGATGTAAACAAAGTATGCCCTAAGGATGATTTTCCATTACCAAACATCGATATGATAGTGGACATGATTGTGGGCTTTGAAATGTACTCTTTACTATATGGTTTCTCTGGATACAATCAAATCAAGATAGCACCAAAAGATCAAGAGAAGACAACTTTTACTTGTGCATGGGGTACTTTCTGTTGGAACATCATGCCATTTGGTCTTAAAAATGTTTGTGCTACATATCAAAGAGCTATGACGTCTATGTTTCACAATAGGATGCATAAAAACATGAAACACTATGTTGGTGACACCTTGGCTAAATCAATGAAAAGATTTGAGCATCTAGAAAACTTGGATACAATATTGGATAGAATGGAAAAATTTAGTCTCAAACTAAATCCTAAGAAATGTGCCTTTGGTGTCACTTCGGGAAAACTTCTAGGGTACATTGTTTCAAAGAAAGGTATTGAAGTAGATCCAACAAAAGTCAAAGCAATCATGGAGATGCAACCTCCTAAGAATATCAGTCAAATGAGGACCTTACAAGGAAGGGTACAATCAATCAGATGCTTCATATCTCAGCTCACAGATATATCACAACCTTTCACAAAAATATTGCATAAAGGTGTGACTTTCATGTGGAATGAGGAATGTGAAAAGAACTTGAATCATATAAAACAATATTTGGCAAATCCACCAATTCTCATGCCTCCATTCAAGGGAAACCATTAATATTATATGTCTCTGCTACATATACATCACTGGGGGCATTACTAGCACAACATGATGAAAACAAGAAGGAACGAGCTATCTACTATATCAACAAAACATTGGTAGCTTATGAGAAGAACTATTCCATGATAGAGAAGGCATGTCTAGTTGTTATCTTTGCATCACAAAAGCTAAGACGCTACGTGTTAGCTCATAATACACAATTAATAGCAAATATTAATCCATTGAAGTACTTATTGAGCAAAGCTACCCTCACAGGTAGACTAGCAAAATGGGTAATGCTACTAAGTGAAATTGACATTGAGTATGTCGAAAGAAAAGCTATCAAAGGACAAGTCATTGCAGATCAATTAGTTGATGACCAACCACTACAGATGGAATTCCATGATTCCTCTATCATGCACATATCCTCTGGAACATGGCGCTTATTCTTTGATGGATCCTATACACAAAACGAATATGGAACTAGCATATTATTCATAACACCACAAGGTTACTCCATTCCAAAGGCATTTAGGATCAAGTTCCCTTGTACCAAAAACATAGTTGAATATGAATCTTTGCTAAATGGCATGAAAATAGCAATCGAATGGAAAGTAACAGAATTACACATTCATGGAGACTCACAAATAGTCATACACCAAGTCAATGATGTGTATCAAACAAGAGATGAGAAACTCATTCCATACAAGCGCATGGTAGATGATCTAAAAAGTACTTCATTATAGTCACATTTGAACATATTCCTAGAATGGAGAACAAGGTTGTTGATGCTATGGCGACGCTATCATCTTTACTACAACAACCCGAACATGAGCTATGCTATGAGTTCCTGGTGGAAGCACTATCATTCCCCGCCTATGATTGTCCAGAAACCTGCATGATCTACAATGTTGTTGGTCATGATTCCTCCCGCTACAAAAACATATACTCCTACCTTCAAGACCAAATCATTTTCGATACCTTTAACCGTCATGAAAAATATTACCTTATCCAAAATACATCACAGTATGTCATCATTGGTAATGATCTATACAAACAAAGTCTGGATGGTACACTTCTTAGGTGTTTAGAACATGAAGAGTCACAATGCGCATTACAAGAAGTCCACAAAGGTATTTATGGATCACATTCCAACGGTTTGACACTAGCTTGAAAACTCATTAAGGCAGGGTACTATTGGCCAGACATGGAAAAAGAGGCCATGAAATATGCTAAGAATTGTCAGAAATGCTAGGTACATGGTAACTTGATTCACATGCCAGGGAGATATCTGATTCTCTTTACAACATAATGACCTTTTCAACAATGGGTGTTTAATCTCATAGGGGCTATTTATCCACATTTGTCAAATGGTCATACCCATATAATCACAGCTACAAATTACTTCACAAAATGGGTAGAAGCAGTTCCTTTGACACAAGCAACTAGCAAAAAAATCTCTATGTTCATACTGAATTACATCATTTGTCAGTATGGTATACCACACTCTGTAATCACAGACAATGGAGGTCGATTCAAGAATAAGGACCTAGATTCCTTATACTCTAAATTTAAGATCACTCAACACTGGTTGTCCATTTACTACCCATAAGGGAATGGACAAGTTGAAGCATCTAATAATAACTTACTAAATATTCTACACCGTACAGTCAATAAGACAGGAAGAGACTGGCATCTGATGATAAATCTAGCTCTTTGGGCCTACATAACAAGTATCAGAATGTCCACTGGGGCTACTCCTTTCACTTTAGTATATGGGGCTGAAGTGGTACTGCCTATTGAGGTTGAAAGCCCAACACTAAGAATTAGAATGCATGGTCTGGTAACTAATGATGATTACAAAGTGTCTAGGTTACAAGAGCTTGAACTACTAGATGAGTGTAGGCAAGCTGCGTATAATCATCTCAGATTATATCAGAAATGAATGCCTA
Source organism: Chamaecyparis obtusa (assembly GCA_027943335.1). Lineage (NCBI taxonomy): Eukaryota > Viridiplantae > Streptophyta > Pinopsida > Cupressales > Cupressaceae > Chamaecyparis > Chamaecyparis obtusa. The sequence goes on from BSBK01002666.1 coordinate 196,994, forward strand.
GAGGCTACAACAAGAAATTTAGACACAAAGAATTTTAGGTTGGTGATCTAGTCTTGAGAGAAAACACTAAAAATCAATCCCATCGAGAACGCAAGGGGAAGTTTAAACCTAGCTGGTTGGGTCCCTTTGTTGTCACTGCTTCTTTAGGCTTTAGAGCCTATCAACTCTCAACGACTGAAGGAGAATAGCTCTGAGAATCGATCAACATTCTCCATCTAAAGAAATTCTATGCCTAAGACATTCAGTATGTGAAAATGTCCCGAAAAAAGTATAAAAATAAGAAAAAGTCCTAAAAAAAATGAACATCCTAGTGAAAAACTAGCAATAGGTGCCTTGATGATTCACAAAAAAATAAAAAATGGAAACATAGAAAAAAAAATTGAAAAAATGAAAAAAACAAAAAAAAGAAGAAAAAGAAAAAGTGCCTTGGTGAAAACCTAGTAAACAGGCACCTTGGTAGCAAAAATAGAATCTCTGCCAAGATGGTGAAAACCCAGCAAATGGGTGCCACTTGTATCAAAACGCTCCATCTATCAGCGCAATCTTAGTATTTCCCAATTTTCAGTTTGCTTTAGTTTGTACATATCTCTTGGCTTTCGCAACCTATTTTCAATAAAGTTGGCCTATGCACAAAATAACAAAAGCGTCTGCATCCTATCAATGTTCCAAACTTGGGGGCAACCAATGTCATATCCTGCAATCCTCAGTATATCTCAAACAAGTCATATCCAGACAAGGTCCTTCAAAGCTATATTTGAGTCAGTTTGTCTGCCTCCCTACCAGAAAAGGATTTTGTACCTAACAACAACACAAACAAACTACAAACAAACACAAACTCTACGACATGCTTTAATCTTCTTGTATGCTAACTGATTCACATTGAGATTTTTGCATATTATGTTATCTGGAGCTCATCGATGATGTCCTTTCACAGGATTTAGAGAGTGATGACTGGGGGCATAATCTTTTATTTGTCTTCTATTTGTAAGTGAAAATCTAATAACTCTAGAAATTCTGGATTGAATCGGTGTCCACTATAAGTGCCTCCATCACGATTGGATGGCCACGTGTACCTCGACCATTGATACTTGGATGCTTCAAGGAAGTTATATCTAACTTTGTATTTTGAGTGATTTCTTATTCCTACTATGAAACACAACATTACCCAAGGACGTGAACGATAAAGGGTCACTGCGGGTAATTCACATTGGGATCAGAATGATCTCCCTACTGCTTGGTGTGTTTGTATGCAAGGTGTATTCAGGTCATCACAATGTTTATACTTTGATGCTTATACAAATTGATAAGTCAAAATGGACATGATATTTAGGTCATCCTATCTTTTGCACCTTGATGCTTATATCTAAATCCGACATTTCAAACTAAAAGTCAATATTCATATGTTCATGGTTGTCTAACCAGTGGACATTGTGTCAACTATCTAGGGTTACCTAAAAATATTCAGTGATGATAAAGGCTGACATATGATCAGTGACTAAGTCCTAGGTTTGCATTTTGGCATCTTTCTCAAAATTTGAATTAAGTCCAATGTTTTTTATTCTCCAAATTGCACTAAAACACATCACAAGGATTAAGCATCATGTGAAGGTCCCTACAAACTAATCAGCAAGCAGTTGTCATTCTGGGTTAAACATCTATTTTGACGATCAACCAAGCACTTGAAATCTTCATATACCTACAAAAATATCATGTGCATCACTGCATAACATCTCATTTTCATAAATAGTTCACATATTCATTGGAAACATACATGTGCATCCATCGAAACATAAATAAAGTCATACATTGCATTATTCATCTACCATCTATTATTGCATTTTACATTGCATATCCATATATTCAAAGTAAACATTCATTACATATTCATACATTTGCATCACATGAAAAAACATCATAAATCAAAATGACAAGTACTATGAAGTCAAAACCAATAAAGACTAATCTCATATATATAAATATTGATATCATACAAGGGGTTCACTAAGTGCACATGATACAAAAAATGAGCTTCAATGAGCTATCCAGTACAAATGATCAAAATGTCAAAAATGGGAAACACCATGTATCAACTGTAAGCCTGGTCCTCGGCATCATGCACTACCCCTCCTCCTATTGGTGCATCAGGTGGTGGCTCCACACATGGCACTTAGGCTCCCTCAAATGCTAACATATACTGAGAGTAGGATGTCACTCTTTGCCCAAGTGGCACCACTAAAAAATATGTTGACACGTAATACGCACCACGTCTGATTTGGTGGATCACCTTGGCCTGCAAATGCCTAACCTTATCATCTCGCTCCCTCAGTTACCTATCATGCTCTCACAACTAGACCTCTAAAGCTAGGCTATGGGATCTTTGGTCCTTGAGCTAGTGTCGTACCCACCTGATAATGTCCTGAGGTGTCTGCCTCAATTAGTGCAGGAGCACCTAGGTTCTTGGCCAACCTAACTCCTAGTTTTGGCTTGTAGTGACCTTAGCCAAGTCACTGTCCAATAAGGACTTAGTTTAGTCCCTAGTGCATGTGTGTGTAGAGATCCAAGATGTTTAATATGGTTACCAGTAGTCTTATTTAAGGCTTTACTAGATTGGAGTGGACCTAAGGAGTTTGGCTTGTATGCCATTTGTATATGCCAGTCAGTCAAGGCATTGGTTTGACTATGGAAAATGGAGAAATGAGTGAAGTAGAGGTCCTAAGAGTCCTAATTTAGCCTTAGAGGTCATTTAAGACCTATTGGGATGACTTAGTAAAAGTTGTCATTGATAACTTTGCAATTTTGCAAAGTTGTCATGACAAAATTTTGTCAAAGAGGTTGTCCAAGAGCCAGAGGTAGTTAGGGGTTTCTAACCAACCTATCTCAGTTATTTGAACATATATATGACCTTTTCTGACCAAAAAATAGGGTTGGATCTCATAAAATAGTTTAGTTTTCATTTCGTAATAGATTGGTGTGACTGTGCCAACGTGATAGTGAATAGAAGCTCATCTATCCTTCACAAATGGATTAGACCAGAGCATTTCCTTTGCATGTAGTTGTTCTTTATGTTTTCTTAAGTTGTTTTGTGCTTTGGTTTGATTAGTTAGGTTTCCTTTTGTTGTGAAAAATAAATCCTCCTTTATGACCAGTTTGTTGGTGTGTTCAGAGTAGAGGTTGAATAAATGGCTCTAACATGAATTCCCATGGAAGGAATTGTATGACCTTCTAGAATATGTTAGGGCATTATAAATACCTTGTAAATATGTATTTGTATAGCTATGTTTGTAGTGGAAGGAATTTTAGGGTCAAGCCCTAGGTGAGCCAAAGCATGTTTGGTTAGTGTGCTTGACATTGATTTAGCAAATGAGAGAGGACTCAGGGATTGAAGGAGTCAATCCAGTTGAAGAATAGTGATAATTAGTGATCAAAGACTCAATCCTAAGAAGGAGATCCTTTGACCAATCTAGCAAGAGGTGTGAATATCAAACCCTGACTGAAAACCAGTGAGACCTAATTAGGCCTAAAAACTAGGCTTGAATGTAGGAAAGTACTGTACGAATGACTTGAGGACCCAAGGAGTTGAGAATCCATGAGAATTTCGAAAAGGGTGTCAGAATGTGTGATTCATTTGGTAACTTTTTTGGGAAGTTGTAAAGCTATATCCTGAAAGGTGAGTTGGGAGACCTACAAGGATCTATAGGCTTTAGGTCTAGTTTTTGGAGATCGACTTGCAGGGAAAGGAAGATGAATGGTGGAACACCTCAAATATAGTCAAAACAAACATAAACAAAGCCTTCTATCATATTTGCAACATAGTACCAAGTAATTGGGTGAGAGGATTAATTCCATGGTTGAATTCATGTGAAAGGAAATAAGGACAAGAGCTATACTTCTTGGTAGTGAGGTCTAGTGGAGAGGAGGAGATTGTCAAGAATCCCTCATTGAATAGGGTCTAAGGGAACCCTAGAATAGGTCAAGAGAAGACCTAGAGTGAGTCCTAAGAGGAATAGGACTAGTTAGCAAAATACCTCCCTATCATCAGCCTAGGATTTGCCTTCGTTGCTACCTCTGCCTCCTCCATAGTCTCATCGCCATCGGCACCTGTATCAGTCTAAGCCTTACGGCGTCGAACCTTAGCTCCTAAATCAAAATTCGATGTCTCCTATGCCTCGTCCATGGGTGCATCCTGATGGGCACCCAGTACCTCCTCATCACCTATAGTACTGTCAATGTAACCTAGTGTGTCACCCTCACCTCTGTTGTACCGACATTGTAAAACTATCAGTCTAGCTGCTAGAACTGCCCATGGTATGGTGGGAGGTCTCATCTGTCCTGCTGGTCTCGGGGGGCTCCCTACAGCTCTTAGCATTGGTGGGATAGGCTGTACAATCAGGATCTGCACCTCCCTATGTCTCTGTCCTCTGCCCATAGGGGCACCTACCACATCCTCAACCTCCTCCATCATGGGAATTATCTCTATCAGATCAGAGAATCACCTAATAGGATGCTTCGCTAGATATGCTATATAAGCATCAGTAACACCTGCATCCCCTACCTGGGCTCGGTAGTCCCAGTCCCTACTCTGTAACCCACTATACTCAAGGCTACACACTACAAAAGATAATCTCGCGGACCATCCTAGCCCAATCTTCGCACCTATCATGCGTATGCAGCGAACTCCTAAGGCTCATCCTGGATGATTCCATACTATCTCCACACTCGGGTGATAAAAAATCACTCGAGGACGCCGATAGAGCACCCTATCAAAATCTAGCTCTGACAGAAGTAGCCAAATTGAGCCCTCATCGTCGGCCACACCCCTATTTGTAGGTATGGTCTCTAGACCACACCTGTCATGTCATCCAAAACTCGGCGCTAGTACTTTATACGCCCCATCCTGACCTATGTCACAAAGCTTGAATATCTATAAATAAGAGGCTCTTGGGCCTGCCTCTCATCACCACAAATGGGCCTGTAGATGGGAATGTGCGCTCATGCCTAGATCTGGAGTACTATGGCTCCTGAAGCAAATGTCTTACCCTCAAGGTAGACAATCTCATGCATCTCCATGAACATGTGAGCCAGCAAACACTAATCCCATTTGAACTCTATCGGGCACACCATCAATTATTGAACCATCGAAGCCCAACCCATCAGTAGACCGTTCTACTGATGGCCAAACATAATGATCTCGCCGATCATCCTGGTGATGATACACTCAAGCCTATGTGTCTGCCCGTACCGCTATACGAGCACCTCCCAGGAAATCTGTTGAGCAATCTGCTCATCTGCTTCGAACAATGTACGAAACGCTTGCAAACCTGTATTACTCACACTGAGATAGTTCGAGCGAGGGCCATGAAATGGAATTCAAAGAATCCTATAGACATCCTCGAGTGTAACTGTAATCTCCCATGTCGGAAGATGGAATGTCTGCGTCTTAGAATGAAAATGCTCTACAAGCGCAATGATCAAGCCATAGTTCACCTGAATGTCAGGTAAACTGATAAGGTACTCAAAACCACAAGCTACAAGGTGAACCCTCATGGGATCAGGAAGTACCAGACAAAGTCTTTGTGTAGCAAGGTGTGATATGTGAACATGGACATCAGGGTACTTAGCCTACAAAGCACAGAAAATGGGATGACCATCAGTAATTCGCTCAAAAATAAGGCTATATGCACGCAAAAATGAGAAAATCAACATATCAGTAAGTGCATTAAAGGCTATGGAATTCAGTTAGACAATTTTTTTTTTTTGAAAAATTTACTAAGGACCTAAAAAATGCTCACTATTTTCCATATGACATTTTAGAAAATTCAAAACTGGTGTCGATTATTGTATGACAATATACAGCTACCCATACGACACTTGATGGGTATACGACACTCTACATGTTCCCGCATGACACTTGAGGGACCCAACAAAATGTTGTACAAGAGATGGGTGTCTCTCATACGACAATATACTAAGACAAACACAACAATTCATTTGGACTTGAAATGTCGTACGACTCCCCACAGGTTGTTGTACGACATCCGTGAAACAAAAATTCAAAAATTGAAAAACGTGCTAAAAATCCTAAAATGCATTAAAAACATGTCAAATTGAATTCACAGAGAGGCACTGAGGTCCACTTACCGGATTACCATACTGTCTCAGTCTCTGGTACCGCCTGGAGTGCTCAAAACAATGCAAAGAAACTAGAACCTTCATTTTGCTCTCAGAGGGCTCCACAAAGTTTCTAAAGTCAAATGTTTGAAATGAATTGAAAATGACCCTTTTCGGCCTTATAAAGGTTTTGACCTAATTTTTCAAAGTGTTTTGTTTTGCGTGAAAATTGCACCCTAAGCTAATTTCAACGTTCTGAACCCATTTTAGGGATCAAAATAAAAAATTGAGATCGTTTCCATTGTCAAAAATGCGATTTAAAATTTTTGGACCTAAGACGGTTGATTGCTTGCATAATCGACCTTCATGACATCACAGAAACCCAATATTCATCTTAACTGATTATCTAACATCAAACTCTTGAAATTTCAACTTGGTCAATCATGGTCGACTCATGGTCAAACCTAGTCAAATTCGGTCAAATAGACCCCTAAACGATGCAAAACGCATTCTTGGACGTGTACAACCACTTCTACAATCGATTACATTGCTTCTAATCATTTCACGCAGGCATTCTTGCCACATTTCAATTTTAATCCTGAAGGGGGCATGGTATTACACATCATTAATCAAATCTGTCGATCAAATTTTCTTTAGCAATCAAGACAGCAACCATGTCTAGTTGCTAATTCATCAAAGTCTTCGTCGCTTGGGGCACATCACTTGGGGCTTATTAGATTCATCAAAATTCATATCACTATGGTATTCTCTTAATCTTGTAAACTGTATCAACTCTTCGTAACTATCGGTTCATTAGTGTTATTTCCTTGATTCTTCGTAACTGAAGGGTTCAGATTTGGCATCCTTTCGATTCCTTTGGACAATCAAGTCAGAGTTAGGACACTCACTTCCTCGTAATCATAGGTTCAGAATCAGGCATTTTATCACTTCTTCGTAATCACCGGTTCATTTTTGGTACCATTAACATCATCTCGATTCTTGGTCAACCAGGACCTAGATCAACATCTTCAAATCTTTCATTCAGTTTCTATCTCAAAATTGGTTAATCTTTCAGGATCAGTTTCTCCACCACATAACTGAGTTTGGATATCATAAAAAATAGATTAATCTTTGAACCACTATGCTTCGCACAACAATTCAAAGAAGGGCAAAATGTAATACCCCAAAAATGGGCTTCAATACCATTGACCTCCTACATCGACAAATCGAATGAAATTGACTCTAAAGTCCTAACCTAAGGCACATCTACACATCAAATCATCGAAACTCTAATCGATCCTATCTTAATTCTGCATTTGGGAATATTCCTAAATATTCCTAATCTATCATGATTATTATTTGGCGATAAATGATATTATTTTATTTATCCAAAGTCAATTAATTAAATATTTCAAATATTTAATTAATTAAACTATATTTGGCCACTTAATTAATTTAATTAGATTTAATTGAATTTATTCCTAATTAATATTATTTTTATTTGATAATAAATCAAATTTCTAAAAATAATTGATTAAATATTTGTTTAATTGATTAAAATCAAATTATTAAATTTAATAATATGATTTCGAATAAATTTTGATTAAAATAATTGATTAACCCATAAATCAGTTATTTTTATTCAAATCAGTTAAGTTGAGAATAAAGCACATGGAAATCTAAATAATTCATAATTATCCATGCACAAATCAGAAAAATAGTTAAACTCTAAAACAACTATTAAATTCAATTTGTTAACTTTTTGAACTCAACATGTGATTGTGAGTTGAAAAGCAAATTGGAGTGATCTGAACTTCTAATTTGAGTTGAAAAGCTGATTTTGCATGATTTTGTGAGATAACTATTTCTAATTTCCTGATAACTCAACAATCAATCTAAGTTGATCAGGGAGAGATTTTTGGCTTTCCATGAGTTCTCAAAAACCCTAGATTTTTATATAAACAGGCCTCAGTCCTTTACAAATGACCGTGAATTTGGAGAATCCTTACACGTGCAATCTGGCGAATTGGAGATTGTGCAATTTTTGAGATTCTTGCTAACCATTATTTTCATTTCATTGCATTCATATCATTGCTAGATTAGATTTCAATTCATCTTTCAAGGTTTTAGATCATTTTTACATAATTTTCATCATTATTGCATAGAAAAATCCAAAAAACATAGCTTAAATCTGCATTCATTTTCATAGCTTTCATCATTTAAATCCTTTGTTTAGGTGTTGCATTGTCATTGATCTCGGTTATTTTCTGAGAATACCATACTCTCATCTACTAGAAGGCCGTAAATCACCTGGTTAATGATATTTGTCCTTATTGTATATTTTTTTGATTATTAACCAATAATGTTTTACTGAAGTGTTGTGTCCATAAACATGTACAAATTTCACACACACAACAACTATATTATTTATTTGCATATCTATATTTCTATTTCAAAAGCATGCATTTTCTCTAAAAACAAACTCTTCCAAAACCCTCAAAATCATGGATTGTCATAATTGAAAACAAATCAAAGGAAAACTTTTAAAGAAAACTCTAATCGAATTTTTCTTCCAAAAGATTCCCTAACATTCATAATTATCAAAGAAACACATCTTTTTAACAAACACTCCTCATTTACACACAAAATATAATCAAACACGAAGAAGACAGTGATTTCAATGGACAACTTTAAAGGATTTTAAAAACTCACCTCAAATCAAAGAATTGAATTCAAAGAGATAAGAAGAACAAATCCAAAATCAAAATCCAAAGCTTTCAAAATCCAAATTTTTTAATCCCAAAATTTGCTTGAGAGAGAATTCTCCAAAAACCTAATTAAATAATCTCTCAAATGGCCTACTAAAGCTATAATATAGAAAACCTAGGAACTAGGATTGAAAGAATGTAATTCCAATTAACAAAAATATAACTCAACTATTAAAAGAATAAAACACTTGACTTAAAAATCAATTTTACTAAAGTTTGCACAATTGAACTCTTAATCTGAGTTCAACCTTGTTTTTATCAAACTTTATGCATTCAAAAGTGCATTATTAATTTTAATAGATAAAAATATGCAACTCAATTTAAATATCACTTAACTCCAATTATGTATTTAAATATCAATTTTTATTTAATAATAATAATTAAATAACTAACTAAAGTCTGATTTTCAAACATGCAACTTTGAAATTGAAAGTCAAAGTTAAAGTAAAAGTAATTCATTACTGATTTGCACATTTAATATCAATTATTATATTTGAGATTTATAATTAAATCATTAATTAAATATAGGTATTTAATTAATACTTTATAATTAAATAACCATATATTAATATTTTAGCATTTAAAAGATATAATTATTTAATAATATATATATATATATATATATATATATATATATATATATATATATATATATATATATATATATATATATATATATATAATTAACTAATATTCTATTGATTAATTAACCATACTTTATTTTTTATATTAAAAGGGGTGTAAATATTTAATCTTAATTAACCCTTATCAACTGCCCACAAGACAAAAAGCAACAATGACCTAGATAAGACTGCATGCAACTAAAATCTGACCAAATCAAAATACAGAAAAGATGCAACAAACATAAGCATGCTCAAAGAAGGGTTCACAAATTCACATATGTTGGATTAGTAATGGAAAGTTAAGTAGTGAAGGGGGGGGGGGGGGTGGGGTGAATCAATACTCCAAAAACTGTTATCAACCTTTTAACATATATTCTGATCATTTACCGAATTGAAAACTTTGCATGAAACTTCATAAAATGTATAAATCAAAACTTAAAAATATAACACATAACACAATGATTTTTGGTCTCGCAAAAACCCTTGGTCAAAGGGAAAAACTATAGTAGGGATGGTACCCACAATCATTCACAACTGCAGTAAAAATGGTGCTCGGTTAGAGCTATAAGTTTAGCTACTTCTAATAGCTTACCTCGTTAGGAGTACAAAATGATTTATACAATCTATCTTGCTAAAGGATTTTACTATCTCTAATCTAAGAGATGTACCCTATTAAAGGATTTACAAAATAAAACCTATTAGGGCCTGCCAAATAGTGGTATTTTACAATTCTGAATACAATATAAATCAATACTAAATTTTTCTATTATAATGCATCAACAAATGTTGTTCAAACTCACTGTGCTAAATAACATCTTTACCTCATTTTGTACTTCAGTACATTTCACTCAAAATTCAGCTTTAGTACTTGGTAACCTCATATTTGATTCACCTTCACAGTTCTTCTCTAACTGCTCTGTACTCAGCAACTTCACTTTAGCATTTCATCACCATCACATGAGCTTTGCCTTCTTCAAATCCTCTTTCACTCTTATGTTCATCACAATTTGTTCTTTATATACTTGCTCTAGAAGTGGTTAAAATGTTCTAGATTCTTCTCCTTAAATGGTGGTAGCTTCAGTTTCATTTCCAATGTATATATTCCTTTTTCTTTTTCTTTTTTCCCAATTGGTGGATCTTACATTGTAATCATGTGCAATCAAATTGTTTACATTTCCAATGTGTTACCAAACGATCTCCTTGAATTTAGTAAAATATTTTATGCTCGGTGTCCAGGTTCAATGTATCTACCATGATCTGTTATGTTGGTCTATGTTACTCGGTAACACATTTTGTTCTTGCTCAGTAACATGTGCTCTCGGCTTGATAACTATCATGCACTACTCGGTTCTTGTCTTGCTTTGCTTGGTGCCTATCACTCATTTGCGTTTACTGAAATTGTCTCTTCCCTTACCGAGTTCTCTTGTTTTCTTTACTAACTAATGACTTCTTCTTTTACCGACTAACTTTGACTCTCCAATGTGACTTTGACAAAAATAATGACAACAAAATAACTCTTTCAGAGTATCAATCTCCCCCTTTGGCATTAGTTTGATATCTTTGTTAAAAACATCAAAGTCAACAAAATTTTATCCTTATTCAAAATTTGTTCTAAATTGTGACCATGCATAATTTTCCATAACTCCATAACTTCAAAACTCCCACTATGATAATACTTCCTATAATATACATATATATCCCCCTTTTTTGATAAATATGCCAAAAACAAAAAATTACTTACTTTGATCATGTGGTTAAATCTTATCAAAAATACGTGTGTAGCTCTTCTTTGCATCTTCCTTTGATATCTCCCATGATTCATTCAATGTTTGTAGTACAACAATTTGCTCACCAATATCTTTTGTGAATCCAAGCATGCTATCTATTGCACTGATGTTGGGGGTATTAACTAATTCCTTGGCCTTGTGTATATGTTTCTGCAATGATTCAACTTGGGGAATCAAAAGTGCTTGCGCTCAAGAAGTTCAATTATTATCTTGTTCTCTTCTCTTCTTAGCTCATGTTGCATTCCCATCAGATGTTTTAGCTTCTAGTAGTAAGATTGAAGTGATATAAGCTTGGTTGTGGCATTCATTAGCTACTTGGTCAACTCTTTCTCAACATAATCATCTTCCTTTATAATCTCCTCAGTGAAATTTGATTTTAAACAAATCTTATGAATTACTAAAAGAATATTATGCAACTTATTTTCCAACTCTACAATCAATTCAGAAATTGTTACCTTGTCCAATGCAACACTCTTTTGTATATCATCAATGATTTTATGTTCCATTTTCTTCTCATGAACTTTCATTAGGTACTCGGTGGTCTCTATACAAGGTTCTTTGATTTGCTTTACCAATTCCTCCAGTTGACTCAGTGGGCTTCCCTTCTCATTGACATTTTCATTAGGAATAATTTCCTATAGTATATCCTTTACACTTTCTAACATATCAGTCTTTTGTTTCTTTGTCAACATTTTATCCTGGGCTGCTTTCATCTTCAGTAGATCTCTGAATTCAGATAATTCTTTTGGACTAAGTGAAGAGATTTCTACCTTGGGTATTACTATTAGTTGGCTCAAATCAACTTTAATTTTCTCATATTTTCTTTTTCTTGTCTTCTTCCTTTCAACCTGAATGCTTTCACCAGTAGAAAAATTTGGGGAACGTGATGCCTTAATTGCATCAAATGTAGTAGCAGTTGTAGTTTCTTATGTTCTTTCTTCTTTTATCTCTTCTTGCTTGTCTTATTTCTTCTCTTCATATTTCTCCTCTTTTCTTTCTTCTTATTTTTCCTCTTTATTCTCTTCTTTTGGCTCCTTTTGATTCTCCTTATCTTGCACTTATTATTATTATTGTCCTATAGTCTTAGTAGAGGCAACCTGCTTGGTATTTTGTTATGTATTTGTTTCGGTTTCTTTAGGTTCCTCAGTTTCTTTTTGTTATGTTTCCTTCCCCTGTTTGGTAGATTTATCCTCAATATATGTAGGTATTTATTTAGAAACTTCAGAGATAACTTCATGAACCTCAGAATACTCATGAACTTGTTTTAGAACTAAATCTTCATCCATAAACTTAGCAGTAGAAGCATCATCAATTTTCATATATATGGCATCCTTGTCCTCGGTGTCCATTACATCTTCATCATGTCTCATTTCTTATGTTGTATCTTTGTCAATGATGCCTTCAATTATCACTTCATCTTTCTCTTGTGTCAAGTTGATAGAATCCATCTTACCTTGTTGTACCTCAGTCTCGGTTGACTAGTCTGGAATGAATATTTTTCTCCATATTGCATCAGTTTCTTTATGTACTGCTTCCAGTTCTTTGACCATTATCTTTAATGATCTTCCCTTAGCAAGAAATTTGCTAGAGTGCTTTTTCAGTGCTTCCTTGATCTCAGGTCATGACAATTATGGTACTATTATTGCTAAGAGTCTTTCCCTCATTTGTTTTTATGATGTCATTACATACTTCCATCTTGCATCAATTTTCTTATAAAGTTCATCAGGTAGTCGGTAGGCAACTTCAATTGGTAAAGTCCTGAATTTGTACAATGTAGAAATAATTGCATCCTCTATCTTTACTTTGTCTTCATTACTCCTTGTATCATACTTACCATATTTAATTCTAGTAAAACCTCCATACTTCTTAAGATTCTCAATAAATTCATCTAAGTTTTTCTATCTTGGGGGCTAGTTCTGCACAACTTTAAATTTACTCAAATTTGTATACTATGTTTCACTATCCTCTTGCAATTTTAGTTTTCTTCTTGATTTGGTAGTTATTTTCTTTTCCCTCACATAATTTCTTATTTTCGGTTGCTCGGGCTTAGATTTCCTATGCTCCCTCGGTGTAGTTGTAGACCTTGTCAATGGTCTTGTTCCTTTAGGGCTCAATGATTACTTTTTCACTTTTGGTTTCTTCCCCTTATCTACAAATGGACCTATTGTTAGATAACTGAGAGGGGGGTTGAATCAGTTATCCTACAGTCCCAAACTCTCAGATGTACTTTTTCAAACTTAATCAATAATTCAAACAACTTGGTAAGATAATTTCTGATCATTTATCGAATACTAGTAATTATCCAAACTATGATTATCGATAATCAAATATGAAACATGTAAAGTATGATAGATAAACAATCATAACAAATAACACATAACACAATGATTTAACATGGAAACCCTGCTAAGGGAAAAACCACCTGGGACCGGTAACCCAAAAATATTTCACTCTTCTGAAGTGAGCTCGGTTAGGAGCCAACCTTGTTAAAGGTTACAATGCACATTGTCAGGTGTGACCTGGTTAGAGGATTTATCACTAACAATTAACTCTTGACCATCATTCACTATGGGGTCAACAAGATAACAATTAACATTCCTTGAATGTCATATAGAAATACAAAAGACTGTTAAGTCCACTCGGTTAAGAGATTTTGCTGAAACAATGGTTAAACTGATATAGTACTGATCTAATTCAAATACAACTCTATTTGCAAATATTCAGATCTATGCTAAGCTCATAAAAACTCCTTTGATTACCAATTCAATTACTCATATCCTTCAACTTACTTCACTCGGTGTATATATCTCTGACGCTCGGTTATTCCTGCAACTCGGTTATGTCTGTAACCAGTTTGATCAGGAATGCATGAAAAATATTTTCATGCAAAATCTTCTGCAGTTTATATTTTATCCGACATGTTTCAACAATGAAACTCATGTCTCTTAAATAGACAAGTAAATCATTTTCATATCATCCATTAGATTTTGCCTCTTAATCCTCATTGTCCATTTTGTCACTTTAACCTTCCTCGGTAGATGTGTTAATAACATGTTTCAATCTCTTCCCTGAGATCATCTTTGAATTTTGTGAGCTGTGGATCTTATAACAAACTTCATCTATTACCTCATAATCATAACAATTTCCAGCTCATCAATTTATGTCAGTTGTTCTAGCATTTAATGTTTTCATCCATACTCGGTTAATATTGAATGCATTGGTGATAACTAAATTGGTTATTACTGTCAATCGGTATACACAAGGCTGACTCGGTGTATACAAAAATCTTCAATTATCGACCACATTAACTTGTTCAATTCTGATCTCATCTTCATAATAGAATAATGTAACATTCTCAAGTCAACAATATAATACCATAGACTCACCAATAAGTTACCCAATGTATACCGTATCCTTATCTATCATATCCATCTTTTCCTTATGTAGATGTCTCATTTCTTCACCATTTCTTCCTTCTACAGATATTCAAATGTTTGTAACTATCATGATAAGTATAGTCAAAACTAGTTGACATCAATGACAACATATTGACTGATTTAATCATCTTACATATCAATTTAATAGCTTGGTGATCTCTAATCACCATCTCTTTAGTTCATCAAGATATTCAATCAGTTGTAGATCATCACCTACCTCATCTTCTTCAATACCAGCTCCAAGATTTTTTGATAAATCATCAATCATTCTGCTTGTTCTCCTTTGAGCCTTAGGTATCAAGATACCTAGCTTTATCTTATCCTTGATATCCTCATAGGTTCCATATCAATTATCTCTCTTATCCATAGGTTATCTAGTAGGGCTTTAATTTGTTGTGATGCAGTATCAATATCAATTTCATAGCCCATCGGTTGTAGCCAAATAGTCCTTGGCTCAACATATTTAACAATACATGTGTCGGTGCCAACTTCAAAACATACGGTATCTCGATGCTCTTCCACTAGCTAAGGTGGAATTTTGATTTTCTTATACATCCTTGTTTGAAACTTAGTAAAATAATCATTCATCACAATATAAAAGTTATATCCTAAACTTTTTATATACTCATTAATCTGATAAATAACTGGTTTATTCACATTCCAAATCACATTATTGATAGATGGAAAGAAGTTTTGGAAGTAGAAGAATATACATACTAATAGAGAATCAAAATTCTATGTGTTGGTCTTGGCTTTCTAGATTGTGTTCGTGTTGTCATAAAATTGCTTCAACAAGATTTCACACAGATCAATCTTCATGTCCTTCTTGACAATTTTGTATGCTAAGTCCAAGGCTCCACATGGTACATTGTCAACTTGGGAAGATTTGGTATGATATAACATTACATGCAAATTTGAGTTCAGGATCTTCTACAGTTGATAACTTAAGACCTCTTATGTCCGATTTAGCTTTTGTCAGCTCACAAATCTTGTTCTTGTCAGTCTTCTTATTTGCCTTCAGTCTGTCACCGATTGGATATTGAGTCACAATGTGTAGAACATCCTTAGTAAAATTGACTGGTGCATCTAGCCACATAAACTGATCATGGACTCAACTCAACATGATTCTCATCCACTTAGTCTTCAATACACTTGGAATATGTAGGGCATGCATTAAACCCTTAGTCTCTAGGTGGATATGTTCATCCTTCAATTTCACATTGTTGCATAGACTCTGGAAAGATGTATCAATATTAGCTTGACAAATTTCCTAAATTTTATAGTGGATGAAAGCACATATGTCTTCAATCAAGATAAATCTTGGTGGAATAGATGAAAGAGCTCCCATCTTGTCTGGTTTGATGACTTTTGCATGAGGAAGCTTGTATTTAGGGTTGATAGGATCAACCATCTCATTAACAACAAGATTATGTACCTTTGGTGCCATCAATTCAAATGTATAACCACTTGATCAAAGTAGGGTTTCGTATGAAACAACTTAGTCACACTTTCACAACTTGGGCATACACTAGAAATCACTCAAATGTGCTTAAATCTGTTTAGAATTACCTCAAAAATCACTCAAATTCTCTCAAATGACTCGACTCTACAATACGCTCAAATGCTCTTTGAAAATGTTAGGTGAAAATGACTAGCAAAGGGGTCTATTTATACCTTTTCATCGATTAGGGTTTCCAACGACTAGAATTTTAGAAATTAATGTTGTCACCGACTCCCTTTTCACTGATTACCAAACTATACTTACTTTTACAGAATGAAACAAAATAACATTTCCTTTCACCAATCAAACATTAAATATTAACTTCACAATATATATCTAGATGCATCTAAATATGCTTATATAGATCTTTTCACAAAGGTTAGGAACTGATTTATGATTTGAAATTTAACTCACAGTTCCTACCCATACCTTTAGCTGATTAGGTGAAGATAGGTGCACCCGATCTAGAGGATGAGGTGCCATCGACTGATCCAAATGATGTTCCATCATCTAGAGACTTCCTTCTCCATAATTTATTCATTTGGTTTCTTACTTCTTCAACATTCATTTGTGCTGTGTCATTTGTCTTTTCCTCGATTGGAGCTCTATCTTAGTACCTGCAATCTTTGGCTAGGTGACCTACCTTGTGATAGTTGAAATATTCCATTCCAAGCATTCTCCATAATCTTCTGTTATTTCTACCATGCATCATTATGGAATTGGTTGCAATATGTCCATATCTCCCACATGTTGTATTGTAAATTCTTGTGTTGTAGTCTCATGATATTACTGAGCCTTGTCAGTTGTTTGTTGTATTTTGTTAGTTAGGTACCCATTTGACAGTCTTTCTTTGTGACCTACAATATTTAGACTTATGACCATATCTATTGCAAGTATTGTAGTAACCATTGAATTTTGGCTTTATTGTATTCTTATAAATCCTTGATCTACACTCAAATGATTGATGTCCATACTTATTATAATTATAACAATAACCATCAAATTTAAAATTTTTTAGTGGTTTACCTCTTTTGCTCTTATAGACATTAGTTGTATGACTAGGTTTCCCACAATGATAGCAAATTGGCTTCTTTGTCTTCGGTGGGGTAGAAGTGTCTCAGTTGGCAGTTGGGCTTGAGGACTCTCCCTTCTCAATAGTGTTGTTTTCAGTGAACCCAAGTCCAGTTGGATCTCTCAGTTGTCTCTAACCTCTAATTTGTTCATCCAACATCCTTAATGTTTCTTCATTCCATTTCGGTACTTCATTTGCTCCCTTTTCTGGTTTCAGTTCTCTTGTCAATCTTTCAAGCTCAGACCTTAATGCTTGAGTCTCAGATTCCTTCCTAGTTATCTCTTTATTTATATTCACTATTTGGTTGGTCATAGCATAATGTGTTTGTGTCATTCTCATGATCTCATTATATTTTTCTATTAGTCTTGCCTCAACTTTCCTTTTGTCTTCTTTTGCCATTCTTTTTGCATCTTCAGTTGATCTTTTTGATTCAAGTATTTCACCCATTATAATACCTTGTGGCTCTTGATCTTTCTTTGTTAGGTTTAGCTGCTTGGTGAGTGCTTATTCTTTTCCATCAGTTATGCAATGATTGCTTCAGATTCATCAGTCATACTCCCTTCAGATGATGTCTCGAGTATCTCAACATGTTCTTGGGTAGATTTAAACTCATTAGATAAACACTTTCTTACCCTCGATGACTTTTCCAATTTCCCTCTCAGATCATCAATCATCTCCTGTGCATTTTCCAATTCAAACTCAAGATTATCA